>QMIH01001022.1:97010-133619 GCA_003987875.1 Clarias batrachus
CTTTGCACACATGCAGAAGGGGTGCCGCCTACCTAGGGAGCCTACGAAGTGAGCGAGGGGCGATAATAGATTTGGGCGCACGCCCATCACAGGTGCACGCCGTGACAACACCTATAAATTCAAATTCCTTACACAAAAACAGGGCTTCTTTTGAGAGAAACAAAAAAATAACGCATGGTTTCTAAAACATTTATTGAAATGCTATTCCTAGATACATAAAAAAAATAACTGCAAAGATATGTTATATTATATTATGACTGCGCGTCGTTGGGTTGTTTCTTCATTCATGTCTACTGATGGTGCTCAATGTCGACACATTTTTACGTTTTAACACAGATACACACGTGGACAAAATTGTTGGTACCCTTCGGTCAATGAAAGAAAAACTCACAATGGTCACAGAAATAACTTTAATCTGACAAAAGTAATAATAAATAAGAATTCTATGAATGTTAACCAATGAAAGTCAGACATTGCTTTTCAACCATGCTTCAACAGAATTATAAAAAAAAAAAATGAACTCATGGA
Source organism: Clarias batrachus (assembly GCA_003987875.1). NCBI lineage: Eukaryota > Metazoa > Chordata > Actinopteri > Siluriformes > Clariidae > Clarias > Clarias batrachus. The sequence goes on from QMIH01001022.1 coordinate 97,539, forward strand.
ACAGGCCTGGACAAAAATGATGGTACCCCTAACTTAATAGTTTGTTGCACAACCTTTTGAGTCAATCACTGCAATCAAACGATTCCTGTAACTGTCAATGAGACGTGTGTATGTTGTTYTTGACATATTGACGAATCACAACATTCGCATACAGTAGTTAACACTATCAGATAGCCTAATATAAGGAAATTAAATGAATTTTAAGACCATTTAAACCGAGGCATTGCCATTTCTTTCACTGTTTTGTCCCTGTTAAGACGTTACAAAAACTATATAACAAACTTTTTATTATGAATTTTAAAGCAGGAATTATAAAGTCCTTTATATGCAAAGCACAACACATTTATTTAAATTTGGCACTCCACAAGACTTTTGGCGTCCTTCCGCGGAGAAAAAAACATGCATAAGGTTCCTATGAAACCATATTATATAAGAATGTAAAAAATGCCAATGTGAGCAAAACTTTTTTAAAAATGAACTAACAGTTCAAATCGCACAGGTTCGTAAGGTAATTCTTCTAGAAAGAAGTTCTACTCAACACAGTCACCATCACATGTAAATGGATTTGCGCCACCGTCGAACCCGACTCTCAAATCCAACTCTCTTTGAAAATCCCCTTTGTCGCAGTTGATGGTCTCCCACTGTGAGGCTTAACTTCAGTGCTGGTTTCCCCTTCAATAAGCGTCTTCATCCATCTGTGCACATTGGTCACGTCGATAGTGTCATCTCCATAAATATCATCTCAGTGGGAGACCATCAAGTTTCATGGACATTCGAGGGTTGGGTTCAATGATGGTGCAAATGCATGGCGTGTGATGGAGACCATGTAGAGTCGCACCTGTGTATAGAGGAAGAGTTACCATATTCCATATTCTATTTTATCATTCACATATTCTAATGTATTTCCGGCTGCACATTAAAGTCACTTTAAATTAGACACTTTCATATTTGCATTCCCCAACCCCAGAAATCTCTATTTGAATTTCCACATGAAAATTACCAAAATATTTTTTTTATATTTTTCTATATTTGTACAGCTGGGTTTTCTTATATCTTTCTTACATTGTATATTTTGTTTTCTGGAGATATAATATTCTTTCTTAGCTAAATTTTCTTTCTTAATTTTTAAGAAAATAAATTTATTTATTTTATCATATTTATTTCCTATTAATAGTCTTTTATTTTAAGGTCACGGGTGGTCGTCTAAGCATACTGTGTATGACTGTGTATGTGACAAATAAAATGTAAATTTGAATATATATATATATATATTTTATTTGTAAATATATATATATATTATATATATATACTGTGTATATTCAGTGGTTCCATAATATTACACTTGAACTATGAATGAGTTCTACAGGATTGTCTTGTTTTTGTGCTCCAGGAACTTTTCATCTGTATATTTTAACCAAAATACATGAAATGAATCTATTTTTTTTCTTTCTGACTGAGACCCTTCTTAAATTTGCGGTGTGCAGTTTGGTATCCATTAAATGAACAAAAAGCATCTTTTTCTGGTGTGTAAAGGCCTTTCAGGGCTCTCAGTAAGGACCGTCACAATTCAAAATAACAAGCAGTCTAGTAGGAAAGACGGAATTGTGTTCAAACATTTATGCCTCAAGACATTTCTCAAAATGACTAGGATTTAAAAATAAATAAATAAATAAATAAATAAATAAATAAATAAATAAAAAGGCTTTGTGTTTGTGTGAATCAAAAATATTCAATTGGCAGTTTAAACCAAACTTTAGGACAAAAATGTAACAAACAATACAAAAAAGTGTATTAGACACTGAATGGGAGAGATTTAAAAAGCACGCCACGCCACTTTCAGTAAACAAAAAGAGCTGCCGTCTCTGTTAGTCGCCACTTTTATTAAAACCACACAAAAATCTCAGGGCAAATACAATCAGCAGGGGCGCCGCTAAGGGGGGGAAAGTTAGGACGATTCTACATCTACATCTAGGCATTTGGCAGACGCCCTTATCCAGAGCGACTTACATTTTTTATCTCATTATACATCTGAGCAGTTGGGGTTAAGGGCCTTGCTCAAGGGCCCAACAGGGACAACTTGGTGGAAGTGGGACTTGAACCTGGGATCTTCCAAACCGTAGTCCAATGCCTTGACCACTGAGCTAACCCTGACCTTCTAAGGGCCCACGCCCTTTAGGGGCCCCCAGAGATCTGCTTTATTAGTAATAACACTACTAGTGGGTGTGGTAGGGGGGCCCAACCGTATATTTTGTCATAGGGCCCAAAATTGCTAGCGGCGCCCCTGACAATCAGTGTAAAGTTCTGAGGCGTTTTGCTTCACATTCTTATCAAGAGTGTGAAATACCGACACTGCTCTAAAGTACTACAGTTTAGTATTATTTCAGGATATTAAATGAAATTATGTCAATTAGAAATGATATAATTTATATTCTGAATTTACTTAGCATAATGTTATTTGTTAACAACTGTTAGCATGATGTTAAAATGAATGACTTCAAGGCCGGTGAAGGATTGTGTGTACGCTTCCCACAGACAGATGCTTTTCTTCTGGACAAGTTATTTCTTATTGATGTATTTCTATTCACAGGTATTCGGCCCATTCAAATGTTTCACTGCGGCTAAGATTCTCATTTCCGTACGGTGCTTGAAGTCTTCTGTAAATGTCAATCTGTTTTATGCCTTCATTCACCAGAAATTTCAATTTGACTTGAAAACCCCTTGTGCATTACATAAGTTATTCCTTGCAGATTGATTTAGATGCTTAACCCTTACGATTCCAGAATATGGGAACAAAGTCACACACACAAAAAAATAGCTTCTACAATTATTTTCACTAAAATCAAAAATAAAAGCGTGAGCATCTGTACTGTATCTGTGTAATTACTTTGCATATGTGACTTCTCATTATTATTTTTTATTCATGTTTGATATTCATTATATTGCCTAGGTGGTGCTGAAAAAGAGGATATGTCACTCTATACTGCACAATCGTGACCCTGTGGATATTTATTAAACCATAGTAATGCAAAAGAATGTATTCCTAAAAGTGCTCTGGGTTTAAAGGGTTAAATAATTCCTCAAAAACCTTGAATGTCCCTTTAGAGACACCTCAAAATCCTCCATGTGATCCTGCTAACACATTTACACCATTAGCGAGTCCTGGGTGAAATAAAAAGCCCAAATACTTCAAAATCAAAAACCATTGTCCTTCCTTATTTCCCAGCTTCAATTAACATTTCTGTAAAAGTCTGAACCCGACACCCACGTATGCTTGCAGGTACAAAAAGTAAAAAAAAAAACAATAAAATAAAGTATAAATCAGCCCTGAATCGTATAAATGTCTGCTGCTGAATTATACAATACGGTTCATTATTAAAGCCTGCAAGCATGACCTTACACTCGGAGATCACAATTAATCTTTAATACAGCTCAATAATCTTAAAATTCATGTTTCACCAGTGAGCACAGGGGACAGAAATAGCACTAGAACACGGGGGCCATTAAGCGTTCGAGCTGATCACGTAGTGTATGACAGATGCTAAAGCTGTTTGAAGTGTTAATGAAGTCAGGAAGAGGGCTGACGCCGGGAGACGATACCGCTAACAAAAGCCTGAGCCGAACCCGAGCTCGCTTTTAAACGCATTCTTAAGTGCATATAATTGTTGGCTGTTTTAATTTGCGCTGGAGTTCTTGACTCCCCCACGGATGCTGATATGTAATTTAGGGATCTGATTGGCAGAGTTGGATGGTGTGTCTCACTGGGTTCAGAAAACACAAAGGGAAGGAGGATTAGGCTGCATGTGTAGCAACTGGATGTCGTGGTATTTTACCAGAACATAAGCATACAGGAAAACTATTTCTATCCGGTGTATTTATTATCCGGCACTGTCGTGTATTTTGCACGTTATATAGTCTTGCATACTGTTGCATGTGTTGCACTGTGGGTCCTGAAGAAATGATATTTTATTGAAAAAGAGACCACAATAAAAGCCCAGATGACTTGATTTGATCYGAATGAGTGAGCCTGCAGCGCTGTTACTGCTGTGGCCAGGGTTCGATTTCTGGTCTGGGACTCGATGCCAGGTCCTGGGGTTAGTACGAGCTGGTGCATTCATAGTTTCATATCAAAACTATGCAGACCTTCTTTGGGAACAGTTTGTTCTTTTCAACTTTTGGCTACATAATACCATAAGAATGTAAAACTTTTGTACTTTCACCCCTGTTAATTGACTTACTGTCGGTCGCCAGCTCTGCCAGTCACGGTTAGTGACAGTAGCTTCCGCCAGTCGCAGAAAGATACGTGTTGTCGGATCAAAATAGCTGGTTACATAAACAAACGAATCGAAATCTGTTGGAAATAAATGGTGTTTGTGGAACTGTGGTATAAATGCAATATCACACTCAAGGTCGTGCCGTTATACTGAATATCAGCACAGCTGTGATATTATGACCTGAAAATGAAATAATAAACTATAACTGCACTACTGCAAGATTTACAATTTTTCCACCGAAGAATATTTATTAAATGACATCATAAAAGAATGACAGAGTGAAAGACTATAAAAAGTATTTTAGAAAATGTCTGTCTTTAAGCTAGTGTGCTAAATCTAATAAGAATTTTAAGAGAAATACATACACATGTTATTTGAATAAGCAAGTTATGGTTGATGTAATTCATAATAAGGTGGCTTGRTGTTTAGCACTGTCGCATCACACCTCCAGGGTCGTGGGTTCGATTCCCGCCGGTCTATGTGTATGGAGTTTGGATGTTCTCCCTGTTCTTGGTGGGTTTCCTCTCACAGTTCGCAGACATGCATCCCACATTGCATCCCATAGTGTGTGAACGTGCATGTGAATGTTGACCGGAGGTCCTACTGTACCGCGGTCATAAAGAATAAAATAAATACAGTGGTCACTATTGGCCTGCAGTCTACTGGAATACAGTTGTATCTAGATGGATGAATGGATTTTATAATATTAATTAATAGAATGAGTAAACAAGATGCTAATACCCAAAATATAATAATGATTCGAATTGTTATTTGCTGTTCATATGGAATGTACGCGCTTCATTACTTCCTGATAAGTATGCTAAGTATCAGCTCGTGCATCCCAATAATTCATCATCATGAAAGCATTAGTTAGGTATTCATATAAACTAATAAATAAACATTAATATGTACTAAGGGAGTCAGTGTTTTTTTTTTTTTTTAATACACTTTACGAGACACAGCTAAAGAACTCATGCAGGAAACCCAGCGGTGCTTTTTGATAAACATTTTGTCACGCATCACATTTTTGCATTTTGCGTCCGCGGAGCTGCGCTTCTCACCGAGCGACTGATTTGCTCCCGGGGCTCGTCTCCTGCGTCTGCAGTGATGGATTTAAAGACAACAACAAAGAAGTCGCACTATTTAAGAGAAAGGTCCTAATCCACAGTAAATTGTTTCTCGAGGCAAGGACACAGAACCAAATTAATTACACAGTGGATGAACAGAGGGAAGAGGAATGCACTGGAGGGACTCGCTTTCCAAAGCTTCGCCACGTTCGTTTCRACGGCGCCAGGAACGCCGGTCACTTCTAATCACTCTGACGAGAAATCAATAGACAATGTGCACGGCTAAGTGTCTCGGAGGGAAACCGGACTGTCGTGTCGGATCGGTTCGCCGTCTTGCTGTCGAGTGTTCAGGAGAGCCGAAGTCGGACTGCGTTACAAAGAGCTACAAATGGAAGAGTGTGTGGGCCAAATGGCTAATTAACCCTCGCTGGCTGGGCTGGGACTGCGGCCAGAGCTCTTCAGAGGGGCAGTGTTCATCTGTGCGCAGAGGAGAGCCATGTGACCTCTCGTAGCCCTCAGACACAGCTGCCTTCTCAACAAGGCATCATTTTCTTCCCTGATTCACACTCATAAGTGTTTCTGTTGGCAGTATTAAGATGCCGCTGTGGGTGTGTGGGGGGGGGGAGGGCGTTGTGGCGCTGTGGGGGTGCTGCTGGGTTTGGTGCTTCTATTTTATTCTGCCTGAAGGTTTGGAAGGTAATTCGTCAGTCCTGGCAGCCAATCTGTCCATTTTTACCAATGGTCCACTACACATTCATCTGCGCCGATTAAATTCTTCAGATTATAAGAAGACTGTGTAATGGCATATAGAGGAATGGCATGTACAGTAGGAATGTCACATCCAGCTCCATCATTCAAAAAGGAGACCACACTTTCAACTCTGTTAATTTTTTTTTTCTTTACGGTTGACAATTTAGCAGGATTTCCTGTTTTGTCTTCCTGCTTTTGACAAATCCTGTGGATTGGGATCGCTAATACAGTTGGACCTCGGCATACGAAATAAATCCGAAGCTCTTAGTGTGAAATTTATATGAAATAAATAAATAAATAGACATTAAACCTTGTTGGGACTGCCTGCTTTAAAAATGAAACTGAAAGTAACTCTCTCTTGTCTGTTTGATGTCGTCCTTGCTAACTTTCTTGGGACCCATGATAAACACATGTTTATGAGAACACCTCGTCCCGGATTCACAAAGCTTCTTAAGCCTAAAAGTTGCTCCCAGTGATGGAATTCTAAGAAAATTCTTAGAATTATGACATTTTCTTAGAATTTCCCCTTAAATTTAAGATTAAATCTTAGTTAAGATTAAAATTATTCACAAAACATCTTAACATCACTTAATAATTGTTAAGAGTAGAGAGTAGGACTTTAAAGAGGCTCAGGAGTTTCTATAGCAGAGGACAAAATGGCGTAAGGAAGAAATATTTATTAACCAATCACAGTCCTTGAATTGCTGCATCATCCCTAGCAACGGGGTCGACCACACCCCCTCACTAAGATAAAAGTTTTTCTACTTTCCCTACTCAGAGTTGCTGCAGAAAGTTTCCTAAATCACTTTTAGTCTAAGACTCCCAGCTAGGACTTTTTAAGCTAAGATAGGAGCTCTCTGAGAGAATTCTAAGAAGCTTTGTGAATACGGGCCCTGATGCTTGTCTACAAAGCTAAAAACAGTTCAGTACCCACTTACCTCTCACCTCAAGTCACACCACGCACCGCACCGCGTTCCCTACGATCCTCCAGCACTGCTCGGCTGGTCCCACCATGTCTCAGAGATCGAGGAAGACATTCATATAGACATTCATCATTATAAAAAAAAATAAACAATACTGCTTTATTTCTGACTCTTAATAATCACTGACACTGGAGACTCCTTCCAAAAAAATGTACAATAAATAAATATTTCCTTTCAGGAAACTGTATCCTATCAGGTGCTGTTCTACAAGTTAGTGTCTCACCCATCATTTATTGATAGTGTTGTTACTCCAGAGCTTGTTATCTAGCACATTGGAATTCTGGGTGTCATGTAGGTGGGGGAAAAAAAAAGCACAGCTAAATCAGCACTAAGGTCAGAAACCCACACCATCAGGATAGCAAACAAAACAAAAACAAGCAGCTAGTGTGAGGAAAAACAGACACTAAAGAAGATGCGGTTGCTAAAGATGCTGTCTGACAGATGGCGTCTGAAAATGCCTCAATGTAAATGTAAATGTAAAGACTCGAGATTTCTTTACTCCGGCTCTACTTCACTTCACTTCTTACGTTCCAGCAGCAGCGGTTCACGATCATAATTTCTTTGGTGCGCGACAACATTAATAATGACACAGCTTCAAAATAAAATGGATTGCGGAGGCTGTGASAGGTGACTTATAGCATCTTGTGAATTTTTTTTTTGAGTAACCCCAAAGGAAACAACTTACAAAATCCCACCTACAGTCGAACAGATCTCATTAATCCAAACTTTCCAAGAATTTGGTAACTGGACAAAAGCAATGGACACATCTACAGGTATCCTCTTTTTCACAGGATCTCTCACGTTTTCAYTCCAGGATCACACTTTACTCCATTTGCATTATATCCTACAAGAATATAAAATCAAAGAATATATTTATGTATGGAAAATGGAATATGACAGACAAACTGTGCACCTTGTTTTTGGAAATGGATCGGAATTAATTCCAGTTATTTGCTTTAAAACAAGCTCTTGGTGATGGATTTTTCATTTAAACTAGATCAATCTGGCAACCCAATCATTAGCTCTCCAGTTCTTACTTCATTCCACAGATGCCCTTATGCAGAATGATGCAACGTTTTTCCCCCTTTTTTTTCTGATTTTCCATTTGAGCATTTGAGGTGTAAGGGCCTTGCTTAAGGGCACAATAGTGGCAAATCTGTGGTGCTGGGGTTTGAACCTGAGAACCTTCTGATCAGTAGCCCAACACCATATCCAGTGAGCTTCTTCTGCTCTCTCTTGGACAGAGAATGGTGTGGAAAACCTTCCTTCCCATATACTGTACTGTAGATCTCTATTAAAGCTTGGTGTAGTTCATATTTTGACCACTAGGTGCAGTATTAACTGTATGGACGGAACGGATGGACGGGATTGTGCTGCATCTAGAGACGCAAGCAAGCAGAACAGCTGTCAAATATGCACAATCTTTATTATTATTATTGTTATCATCAGCATCAGCATCACTACTGATTGAACGTACAGTATGGAGTTAACGGTAAGACTCTGCTTCACCTGCAATGTGCACAACCTCCCTCCATCACAATGCAAAAGATGACTCCTTGTTCACTCTATGCTTTGCGTTCGAACTACTGAATTACACTTCCCTCTATCTATCACCACCACCCACACCCTCTCTCTTTATCTCTCTCTTTTTACCTTTTCCATGTAAATAAAACTCAACTTGCCATTTTTATGCAAGTGTTTGTGTTCACACTACGCCTCTGTTCGTTACCGCATCGCTACATAAAATAAGCTTTCGCACTCACAATGACACATTAACTCTTTCTCACCTCCTTCTGCTTCTTTCGCTGATCAGGGAGAAAAACACACCGAACTGACACTGAATTATGTATAGACACAATCATTTCATCTTAAACCTCAGCTTTTAAAATGGAAACCGGTGAAATTCTAAAGTTCTATGTGATGATTTTTTATTTGCACCAATAATAAATAACAAAATTATGACACAACACTGGATTTACAAATACTGTCTACCCTAAAAATGCCTAAATGTTTCAAACACTTTAACTATATTGAGGATGAAAATGATTTAACAATCACAGAATCGTCATATTAGCAACAGTTTTGCATACTGTTATGTGTTGCACTGTGATCCTGAAGAAACAATACTTTTTTCAAAAAGAGACAAGAGGAACAATAAAAGCCCAGATGACTTCATTTGATCTGAATTAGATGTTTCACTAGAACAGAACTGGGGTTTTCTCGGTGGACATGTGACTAGCATGCAGCGCTCTTACTGCTGTGGCCAGGGTTCGAGGTCTGGGTTTAGACCCAATCCCAGCTCTTGGGGGGTGAAGGGGTGGGGGGTTATATTAGCAGGTGTATTCATAAATTTAATTTAAAAAAAAAAACCCTTCCCAACAGTGTTTGACTGATGGTACTCAGTCAGAGGCCTAGTAACCCAACTGTATAACTATGCAAGGATCTATCCAATGACGGAAACTTAAGCACTTTTGTACGTTGCTCTGGATAAGAGCGTCTGCCGAGTGCCTAAATGTAAGATGCGTTGGTGGAGCTACATAACTGGTTACATAAACAAACAAATCATAATCTGTTGAAAATAAATGGTGTTTGAGGAACTGTTTGTGTACAAAAGCAATATTACACTCAAGGTCGTGTCGTTGTAATGAATATGCGACTAACTCGGTTTACGAGTGTTCTGCAAGACGAGCAAAGATTTTTAATAAATTTTGACTTGAAAAACGAGCATGTCTTGGTTTACGAGTGCCGAGTTTTTTGACACCGACACACACCGACACACCGACACACACACACACACACTCTCTCGCCTTTACACCCCCCCTCCCCGGCTTCACACAGACACACACACTCTTCTCTACACAAAAACTCTCCTCTGTCACGATTCTTTTCAAAGGTAAGGTGTGGTTTACTTGTTTTTTTGTTTTGTTTTTTACTTTACAGCAGTGATTCCGTTAGTTTGCGCTCATGCGAGGGTCATTAGAGAGATATATTTTTTTCCCGTTAAAACAGTGTGTCAGTTGTGTGTGTTTGTTGCGAAACTTTAAAAAGCGAGGTGGGGAGAGGGAGGAGGAGTTTTACTGTGTAAGACGAGGCGAGGGAAGGGGCTAATTACACACACACACACACACACATACACACACAAATTCACGGCGCCTGCGCGCACAAACGGAAACACTTACCTGCTGGGATTTATTTTAACTTTTTTTTAAAGGTAAAGTGCAGGTTAATTTGTTTTATTTTTACTTTATATGTTATATTAATTATTTTTCTGTATTAATTTTATTGGGCCGTGGAACAAATTATTTGAGTTTTCATTATGTCTTATGGGAAGGTTTGATTTGGAATACAAGCCCGTTTCCGGAACAAATTATGCTCGTAATTCAAGGTTCCACTGTAAATGCACTAGGTAATTAATTTTTTTCCCACTGAAAAACATTTATGCTAAGGATGGAATTTGTAATAAAATTGCATAACATAAAATTAGAATAGAAATTTTAATTACATTGTAATTTTTTTTTTTAAATAGAAATTATTAAAGTATTAAAAATGTCCACATTGACTAACTAGTGTAATAAATATTATAAGAATTTCAAGAGAAACACAATTTGCTTATGGAACATTCAGAGATAAAATCTATTAACATCAACTAACATTTTAATTGATGAGTTATATTCATAATATACATTAATGGAATGAGTAAACAAACTGCTGTTATTCAAAATACAACATTAAACTGGACTAATCACTCACTTACTCATCRTTTATACCACTGTATCCTGTATTCAGGGTCGCAGGAGGACTGGAGTCTATCCCAGGAGGCTTAGGGCACGAGGCGTGGTACACCCTGGACAGGATGCCAATCCATTACAAGGCAAACATACACACATACACACACACACACACACACACACACACCCACTCATTCACACACTAGTGGCAAATTGGGGAATTACGCTAATCTGCAGGTCTTTGGACTGTGGGAAGAAACCCATCAAGCACAAGGAGAACATGCAAACTCATGCACACAAAGATGGGAATCAAACCTGGACTCTTTAAGGTGACAGTTCTAACCACTACACCAACGTTGCCGCGCTGGATTTAATCAAATATCTACACTTTTTACTGCCACATTACTAAAGAACAAACACAAAGAGCAAACGCTACTGTCCTTAAATACAGTAAGATGCTTTCAATCAGTTTATTATTTAGCTATAGATAATATAGCGCTGGTAAACACTCAGGGCAAGGCCCCAAATGCACAACCATGACAAGGTTAAAAGAGAGAAAAAGGAATTTCTTTTCTGGCTTTAAATCAGTTCCAGACTGGATTTCAAAAAGAAATGTCTCTAGGATAACCAATGCATGTAATTATAATTTGGCAAAATTTCCTGTTCCCAAACATGAGCTAGACAAGATCTTGATCCAAATGACACGACATGATGAAAACTAAAATTAATTAATAAAATCAGCGCACCTAGATTAAGATGGTGTAGATAAAGTGTAGGCCAGAGTGCCAGGCGCGTTGCAACAAAGACAATCCGGCCATGACAGTGATGTATCCCAATCTCACCTATGTAGTTTGACTCGCGGTGAAAAGTGGTGTTAGACCGCCCGACGTTCTGTAAGGTCTGCAAGCTTGGAAGCACCAAAACTGGCGGTGAATCATCATGAAACGTATTTACAGCCAACGCGCAATTTTTTTTTGTAGATGAGTAGTTGACAGATTGTGGACCAATTTGTGATGATGGTAGAATAATTCTAAAGGTCTTGACTAAAACAACATGCATGAGGAAGCACAAAGGAGTTTTCATTTTATGCAATGGAAAAGTCCTTTAATCAGTTACTTTTATCAGAAAGTAACGCAGTAATGGAACGGATTACTTTTTAATGACAGTCATTTTTCTAATGTAATTAGTTACTTTAAAAAGTCACGTCCCCCAACACTGGTGCGGATTCAGATTAATCTGGCTTCAGGAAGCAGTTTTTCAATCTGGAGACAGAAAACATCATGATGCGCCACACACACACACTTTACACTGAGAGGTGACCCAGAGAGGCTAATCAAAGATGTCTCAGGCGCAGCTATTTACACCATACTGTGAATTATTAACTCCAAAGACGGAGCGCTCCAAAGCGGCAAATTTTTGGAGGGATGTCTCGGCGAAAGCACGCGGTCTGGGGTACAATCCCGATGCAAAGTTAAAAGAGAGAGCCCGAGCCAGTTGAAAAGAGCTTTCTGTCTTCTCAGGGACACGTATCGACCTGCTCCATCCCACCCACAGACACCATCAAAGTGCCTCGCTTCAGACGGGGAGAAGAGAGGAACAGCGCTGGGATTTAAATTTTAAAAAGAGAGAGAGAGAGAGAGAGAGGGAGAAAAAAAATTGGGGACACACTGCTTATTATAACTCGCGCAAGCCTGTTATCAAGCCTCAGCGCCTCGGCCATATGAGTGATGGCACGGAGTTATTTTACATAGTGTTCGACTCAGCAGTGGAACAGAAGCAGGATTACTGTCAGATTAAATTATCATTAAAAGTGTTGACGGACAGAAATCGCACTCATTATGCATCCACTGAGGCTTATTTTCTCCAAATGTTACATCCTAAAAAAAGATCAGCAAAGTGCCTATTTTGTGATTAATGGATTTCCTCAGAAAGTGCACAATCTTTTGGAATTCTACAGGACGAAAAAAGAAAAAAAATCAAATGCATTAAGCTCGAGAGCTGGAGACGTCCTGCAGGTTTGACTTGAGTTCCCCCTGTTCTGGTGAGGTCTGTGTGTTGTTGAATTGCCTCGGGATAAGAGGACAGGTGTGCATGTGTGTGTGTTTGTGTGTGTGTTTGTGTGTGTGTATGTAACGGGTGGACTCAAGACAACAGATCTGGTGCAGTCAGATCCTGCAGAGCCTGAGAGAAGCCGGTGATTGAGTGAGCTCAGCGTCAGYCGTGAGTCTGATTCCTCGTGACAGATTACAGGAGATGGGCTCCGTCTCTGGCACGCCGAGGAGAATCTGCAGGGGAAACGGAGCCACGTTACTCGCGCTCAGCTGGAGAAGCTCCCCCAAGCCGCAGCACAATTCTCGCTCAGTCACTTCTCGCTACGGGGATCCTCCTGCATGCGCGGTTATGTTCGGTGACATCTGTCAGCATGTGGAGCGCGGCTCGGTGCTGTGCCACGTGGGTCTCGGATATCGCTGTCAGTGGGAAGCACGGCTGCTGGCAGAGAGGAAGGAGTGATGAGCAGGGCATGTACACAAACACAGACACAGCATGCACGTCACACTGGCACACTCTGTGGGATTACAGTGAGAGACTTGTGCCTGTTTACGCGAGCTAGGTGTACAGGAAATGTGTATAAACCACACTGAAAATGCACTTTACTGACACTGTTCACCACGGCGCTGTGGAAGTCTCGACTCTGATTGGTCAGATTCGTCTCCTCTGTTATGAGATCAGATCATTTTGGCTGCAAGGTTTATATTAATGTGCACTTAATAGTAATATAATAGTAGTAATATATATGTATTAGGGATGGATATTATCATGATACTACTGTAACATGTTGATTTGATCTGTATGGTGATTCTATACGTGTGTCGTAGGAGCTGTGTAATTATTTGCTAAGAATGTTTAGAATCACAACAAAACCTAAAACAAAAAATTAATACTATCATGTTGCGCTTGTCTAATTAAGATTGTATACTGTACTGTAGGATTATAGAGAGGTGTAGTGGTTAGCACTGTCGCCWTGCACCTCCAGGGTCCGGGTTCGATTCCCAGCCAGGATCGATTCCCATTTCTGTGTGCATGGAGTTTGCATGTTCTCCCTGTGCTTGATGGGTTTCCTCCGGGTACTCCGGTTGGTGCTCACGAATTCCCTGTAGTATGTGAATGAGTGTAGATGTGTGTGTGTGTGTGCCCAGCGATAGATTGGCACCCTGTCCAGGGTGTACCCCACCTTGTGCCCACCTTGTGTCCTGGGATAGGCTCCAGGCCCGCCGCAACACTGTACACAGGTACAGACGATGAGGATTATAGAGGAACCCCCTGTAGGATTAAAGAGGAACTGCAACATGTTACCACCTTTCAAAAAGAAAACATACAGTATATTAAAAAAAAAAGAAAAAAGAAAAAAACATTTTGGAACCAGTGTGATGATACATGAATTGCCACAAAAAAAGAATAATTATTGAATTAATCCATTTCTTTCCTCATCTCTAATTTCTACAGTAACAATTTACACTGGGATGTACTTTAAGTAACCAGTGATGTGCTAGTTAGCATTTCTGTACACTAACAGCCTTTAAGCAATCTTTAGTGAATCTTCAGTTGCATGCTGCTGGACTGTAAATGACACACCGGTCTCTCAGTTCGGGTGTTGTACACGCCCTCACCTTGGACCGCTGCAGATGTTTGCTCTAATAACTCGTCTTTCATCTCATAGTGGCGCTTCCCATCGCTGCTTTTTATGATCACCATGGTTGCAGAATGTATGAGACAAACTGGTTTTAAACTTCACATAGGAAGAATAAACATATATTGATATGCCCATACATTTTTGAAGTCTACTTCTCTTTTTTTGGAGTCTCATTTCGGGTCTGTKTCTTCCACACACTCTGTCTATATACTGTAAATTACTGCATTGATCATTCTYATTTATCAGAAAAGCATCAGGGTCCGGAGAGAACTGTCACTCTACATCTAGRCATTTAGCAGAYGCCCTTATCCAGAGCGACTTACATTTTTATCTCATTATACATCTGAGCAGTTGGGGTTAAGGGCCTTGCTCAAGGGCCCAACAGGGGCAACTTGGTAGTAATGGGACTTGAACCTGGGACCTTCCGAACCATAGTCCAATGCCTTAACCACTGTGCGACCCCTGACCCCTGACCCTGTCCAGGTCCGGACTGCAGTCCGTTTACTGATGCCTGGCTTATAGAAAGATACTGTAAGTGTTAAACATTAATACCAGGTTAAAAACCTACTCAGAACATATTGAAATTTCCCAGAACCACAAGTTCTTCAGACATTGTTATCCTCATTTCGACCTTTTCATCTTTTATCATTTAGGCAATATAGGTACTAACACGTTGCTGCGTTCATGTGAGGAATGTTTAATGATTCTTACTTTTAAAAAAATAATTACAGAATGAGATGGGAAATTCCTGGGAGCAAGTGTTGTCTGAACAAAATCTCATCTGGAATCTGATTGCAGGTGGGAAACTTCAGCCCAATCTAGATTAGTTCAGCATGAGTTGGCCAGAAGCTTGGCAGAAATATAATCGGCAGGAAACAAGGCCCGTCACGCTTTTCCTCTGGAGGACCAGGGGAAGATTGAGAAGCACTGAAGTAAGGATCGATGAGCTTCCGAGGACATTGATGCCGCTCCCTTCGGAGAGATCCATCAGTCTCTGACACTTCAGCTCTGTGCAGTAGAGTGAAGACAAACTCAGTGACTGTTTTAATTTCTGCCARATTGGAGAAGAAAATTGATCCTGCATTGTTCAGAAGACTGGCATGTCTAAGTATACTTGGAAAGAAATGCACTAGTTTACTTTTGATACACTAGGCTAAGTATGCATGGAGTAATGTCTTCTTGTTTACATCTACTGTATATGAGTCAAACAGAACCTTGTAATGAAATTTCTGGTGACCTAAAAATATATATATATATTTACATAGGACTTCAAGCACAGTATGCTGATGAGACTCTTACCCTCAGTAAAACAATTGAATGGTGCAAATATTTTAAAGAAGGCCGTGCGACATTGAATTTCGATCCCAGCCGAGGTGGATCAGAGCCCACTGCAGTCGTTCCCATGAACTTTCAGTGAGTGGAACGCCTGATCCTTGAAAATCGATGGATGACTTCTTGCCAACTTGCGGAAGAGACGCATCTGTCTGTGGGAACTGTTCACACGATTATTCACCAACACCACTTGCACATTACAGGAACTCAGCTGGGAGTTATTGCCACGTCCCCTGTACAGTCCTGACCTCGCTCCAAGCCATTTCCACATGTTTGGTCCATTACAGGAGTTTCTGGGAGGCCAGTGTTTCAGACCTGAAGAAGGATTGATGGTATCCAAGCACAAGTTATTCAAGTTATCAAGGACAAAAAAAAAAAACAGAGGCACTTTCAGTTTTGTTTTTAAAGCAGCCGGTGCCTTAACTGTCTATTTATTTCATATTTTACTTAATTTACGTGTATTTTCTTAATATGATAATTATTTTTATAATCAAAAATATGATTATAATGTTAGAAATTGGTAATATTGGTCATATTTCTGGTGGCTGGAACGGATTATCTGCATTTACATTATTTCGTATGAGAAAATGCGCTTTGCAATACAAATTTTTGTAAAGTGTACTAATTTAGCTATACCAGCATGGGTAGCTATACTTAGATTTAAAAAAATAATGATAACTTTTAATTTCCAACTTCACAAAATGTGATTTAACCTAAAATAGTCATTAAAAAGGATTTTGTATCTGAATAAAGATAAGCTCCTTGCTTGGTTTTTTTTTTTTTTTGTCTGTACCACACTGGATGGTGACCTCGATCCCATGTTTTTTCGATAATTAACACAGAAGCAGGTCTTCATTTGCAAGGAGCCTCCACTTTAAACCTCGTCAGTACTTCGCGGTGAGAAGTAGGATGTGTGGTGGCGTCGTGGGATTTAAGAGAAGAGTGATGTCGCGCTACATGAAGATCAATAAGCTCAGCAGACTGTCAGCTATAAATCCCACCAGATTGCTCTTAGTGAGATGTGAAATATGGAGCCGTCCAGAGAGAGGTGTTCCGCTATGAGGTGTTAGGAACTGAAGAAGGTGCTAAGTGTCCTGGCCGGTGTGTCCCTCGTATGAACGAAACTAAACATTTTGGCAACTGGATCCAGGACTGGACTGAAATTCGAGTGTGATCTGCAGTAACGTGGGGTCTCTGGTGTATTTCTGGCTGCTGCAGCTCTCAATCTCTTTATCACGGGTGGAATCATCCAAATATGAGCAAGAATCACATTACTGGATTATACAATATATTACAATACATCTGAAGCAATAGGGATTATGTGTTTACCAGAGAATCTATAAATTCTAACACACATTGTGAAACATAATTTAAAGCACCACACCTCCACAGCAACGCTTAATTTAATCCTGTTGCTCTTTATAACAAACTTCTGTTTTTAGCACTGTTTCAGTCTTATATTTTTGAAAAGGTTCACTACAAGCCTGTTACAAATATAGTAACGTATATAACTGGAACACAGCTAATCACGTTGTAATTTAATTTAAATACTAAAAGTACCTTTGACTAAAGCTCACTGGTTTACATATTATCATGTCTAAGTCAATTGAAGTGCTAGAGAAGGACACTAGTTTACACTGATATATGTCTTCATATATTAGCATTACTAAAACAAGTTATATAATATAATATTATAATGATATAATAGTTATATAATTTAWATCCATCCACCTAGAAACCTCCGTAGTCCAACTAGCAATCATGGAGGCAATTTGAGAATGCTAATTAGCCTAACCTGCATGTCTTGGGATAAAAACATGAAAACTCCATGCGCGTAGACCCGCGGTGGGAAGCGAACCCAGACCCTGGAGGTGCAAGGCGACGGTGCTGACCACTAAACCACCGTTTAGAATAAAATTYTCAGGTTTAAATATATCAGCATGGCCAAGAATAACTGGAGTAAGATATACTGTATACAGTAGACATACTAGAATTTGCATAGCTTAGTATATTTAGCAGCTTTTGTTGTCAAGCCTTTATTCTGACCTAATAAAAAAAAAAAAATGAAAATAAAAAAGGACGGCTAGTAATATGCATTTTGATTTTTTGAACATAACATTTTGTTAAACAGAAATATTAATGTAATAAAGTCTGACTGCAAAGCACAGTGTCAGTGTCCTGAGTGGAAAAAACTGAACAGATTACAACACGTGTGGCAGACAGAGGTGGATAATTGAAGTGCTAATGAATTTCCATTTAATTTTAATCCAGGTGCAGTTGACTTGAGCCAGAGCTGCAATATGAGTTTATTTCTAAGCATCTGCTGTTGAGCTGCATCTCTGGCCCGGATGTACCACTGTAACCGACTCAGAGTAGGAAACCGCTCCTAAGTGGCCGAAAATTCTCAGAGGGACGCAATTTTGGTCCTACTTTTATAGTAGGAGTAAGAGCCATTTGTCAACATTCTTTAACTAGGAAATCACTCCTATCTCCACTAAATTACTGGAGAGCTCCGTGGGGTGTCCTAACCGGCTAGGAGTAGAGTGGAAATTGCATTCTGTGCGGAGAATAGCCGTTTTGGTAACACTGAATGACACTGAGCTCATTAAAAGATGCCTTTTGGTGGAAAATGGAATACACAGATACTCTATATATACACAGATCACGTGTGTTATGCATCTGGTCCGTCATTGAACATTTCATATACTGTATATACATAAACTAAGGTGATTGCTACTTTATGGTTTTTTTTTTTTATTAACAGTGAAGAGCAGCTTTGCAAGAGTGATGACTTGGACTTGTCACAGTCGATGATGTCAGCAGTAAGAAATCAAACTGTCACAGCACCACAGATCATGCACAGATTCAGACGTTTGCATGAAACCACTGAACATATATACTTTATGTGTACATAGGCAAGGCAAGTTAGCACGTATAGCACATTAGCTACACAACGGTAATTCAAAGTGCTTTACATAAAAGAGAAGAAAATAATCATGAAATGAAATAGAAAATAATAGCAATAAAACTTTTTAAATGATTCAAAATTTTGATTTTAAATAAAAGTAAGAACAGTTAACAATGAAACTTTTAAAACTATTTAAAATTTGACTTAAAATAAAAATAAAACAGTTAGAAATATAAGATAAACATAAAATAATGCAATTTGATTTAATTAGTCACATTTGATTGAAACGTGACTAATGTTGTAGCACATGTGATCTCTTCTGGAAGCCGGTTCCAACTGCGAGAAACATCACTGCTAAAAGCCGACTCCCCTTGTTTTGTGTGAACCCTTGGCATTTCTAACTGACTCGATCCTAATGATCTGAGTGGTCTGTTTATATCGGTTTATATTCAGTGAGCATATCTGCAATGTATTTAGGTCCTAAGCCATTGAGTGAGGCGTGTAGAGGAAGCCTGTGTAAGGACCTGAGGAACTGGTGTCATGTGCTCAGATTTTCTGGTTCTAGTCAGAATCCTGGCAGCAGCGTTCTGGATGAGCTGCAGCTGTCTAATGGTCTTCTTGGGAAGGCCAGTGAGAAGACCATTACAATAATCCATCCTGCTGGTGATAAAGGCATGGACAAGTTTCTCCAGATCTTGATTGGAAACAAAACATCAAATTCTTTGAGATGATAGTACGCTGATTTAGTTACTGCTTTGTCATGACCACTGAAACTAAGGTCTGTCTCCAGAAAAACCCCAAGAACCCCAAGAACTCCAAGAACCACAAGATTCTTGACTTGATTTTGAGTTGTTTGACCACTAGAGTGAAGGTTGGCATTCCCCTTCAAAGCTTCATCTTTGTTTCCAAATCCTTGTTTAACTGAAGACAATTTTGGCACATCCATCTGCTAATTTCATCAATGCATTGGCAGAGGGAGTCTACGGGGCTATAATCATTTGGAGATAAGGCTAGGTAAAGCTGTGATAGGCAATTCGGTTCCTTAGATATAAAAGTTAGCACCCCCTCTTTTAATTCTATGTTGTTTATCTGTTTTAAAACCTTTTTAAAAAGCATCTGATCGTAGCGGGTCTTAGTATTAGACAAATACAACCTTAGACAAACAACACATAACTTTTTTTTTTACCATGCCTTTATTTACCACACCAGTACATCTACATTAGAATGCTTGAAAAATAAAAGAATCTAGAGAAGTGCTGAACCAAGAACCAAGTGAAATGCTGCGACGGGACCTGAAGAGAGCTAGAAGAAGAATGGACCAAAATTCCTTCACAATGATGTGAGAGATGGATGAAGTCATACCTTGAAATCCTTCAGGTTATTGCTGCTACAATCAGTGGGGTACTTGGTATTGGCAGCATGTTTTTTCTTTTCTTTTCGGCTTAATTGTTGTCAAATAAATAATGATTGATAGTTGTATGCTGTGGTTCCCTGTTATGAGATGACGAAGGTAATGAAGAGTTAACACTTCATTAACATGGCGTACTGCTGATTATCAGATTATTCACACTCCTTTTGTTTGTGCAGCAATCTGACAGGTGTCACTGATGCTTTCAGAAAATGCCTCTACTCACTGTTTTTATCTTTATAGGTAAGAGTAGGGCAGAATTTTGCTTTCATGATTTCTTTACATTTTACTAAATCCTCCGCGAGCAAAATGCTCTCATCCTCTCTCCAGTTTCGCTTTCTTTTCGAAATCATTTTGATCAGATTATGACAGACCTACACAGCTCTAATAAAGGGGCTTTAAACAGTCGCAGTGATTGGAGGCGACTGATTAGGATAACGTCATGCAGCGAGTCACACATCACTGTATAGATTTTGTCCGTGTGCATAAAGCTTTCACACAACTGCCGCGAATTTCAGCATTATGATTTTTTTTTTCATTGTGGAAAGGACAGAAACAAAACAATTCCAACCAATTCCAGTCGAAGTTTACGGAAATGACCTGGCAGGTCATTATGAAAGTGCTGGTTGGAAAGTGCAGGATTTGTTGCCCAGGTGATTGATGGTCACCTGGGCAACAAATCCTGCCTACAAGGATCTGGGCTGCAGATTCTCCTGGCTCCTAGCTTTTTCAAGCTCTGAAATGGGTCCATTTGTTAAAGTAAGATTAGAAATGATTTAGCTAACTAGCTAACATACTGGAAAAAAAAGGTTGTGAACTATTAAAAAAAACAATTAGAATGCATTGGGATGACCTTTAACATTATGGTGTTCTGTATTCTGTACTACTGGAAATATAAAGGATAGCAATTTTAGGAACCTTCCAATTTAACAACGAAGTAAGAAAAGACACTAACAATGCTACTCGCTATTCTTTTAATTAATGTCAATTCGTGATGCTATCAATCTCTACTAAACTTGCACATTCATGTTATCAACAGCATCAACTTTAATTGCATTTAAAATACTTTAAAATAATCTTTAGCAGAAACTTGTTACAGTATATAGCCAGAAAATTCTGTTTCCTTGTGAAGTAAACTCGTATATCAAAACACTCATAAAGCAAATCGTACTTTCCTAGAAGACATAATGGAAACTCGAGTCATTTGTTCCACAGCCCAAAAGAAAAAATACATAAAAATGATTAATACAAAATATAAAGTAAATAATAAAACAAATTAACCTGCACTTTACCTTTTAAAAAAGTAAAAATTAATCCCGACAAATAATCCGTTGGGATTATGTGCGCAGGCACTGTGTGTGTTTGTGTGTGTGTGAAGCTAAAGTAAGAGGAGAGGAGGGATGAGCCCCTCCCTTTTCTCCCTGTTCTCATCTTACACAGTAAGCTTTCCTCCTCTCTTATTTGAGTTTCACACACATGCAACAAATCTCTCTAATAGCACTCGACTGAGCTTACACTAACGTAATCACTGCTGTAATGTAAAAATAAAACAAATTAACCTGAACTTTACCTTTGAAAAGAACTGCGACAGAGCAGTGTTTCTGTGTAGAGCTGAGAGTGTGTGTGTGTGTGTGTGAAGGCAAGAGGAGGAGGGGTGTTTGTGTGTGTGTGTGTGCGTGTATGTGTGAAGGCAAGAGGAGGAGGGGTGTTTGTGTGTGTGCGCGTGTGTATGTGAAGAGGCACACAAAGTGCAGTGCCGGCTGATACACACACACACACACACACACACACACACACACACACACACACACACACACACAGAGAGAAAATGGATCTTTAATGAGACTTTAAAAAGACTTGCTTTTGCTTTATACGTGTGTTATAATAAACAGTACACACGCACTGTACACAGATGCATAAAGACACAAAATAAAATATGTTTTACRTGCACACGCGTGGTCACAGTGTTATAGTCAACACTACGGGCGTGCACGGATGTTGATTATACCAGTGAGAGACGCGCACTAAAACCCAGCATGGGAGATAATTACCCATTATTCTGCAGCGCAAGAGAGAGCGTCAAAACAAGAAGCACGTGTGTGATACATGATACTCTGTATTTGTAAACCAAGACTTGCTCTTTTTTCAAGTCAAAATTTATTAAAAATCTTTGCTCGTCTTGCGGAACGCTCGCACACCACGTTACTCGCAATCCGAGGTTCCACTGTACTTAAAGTCCATTTTAGAGTACTTAGTACTTCAACTTGAGTTTTAAAAAATTGTGTAGCAGTGGTACTTTTATTGGTACACTGTAAACCCTAATGCTCAAAGTAATTAAACATATTGAGTACTGTTAACTTAAATAAGTACAATTGGTTCAAATTAATAGACCTTGATAAGTATTTAAAACTTTTTGGTATTTATGAGTTTGTAGGAATGACATGTTTCAAGTTAGCTGAACAAATTTGATATTTTAAGTAACTGTTAGTACTTAAGGAACTGTCACCTTAAAGTTCTACCAACTTAAGATCTTTCAGACTAGTGATTTTGTGTCTGATGTCATCAGGGCAATTGGGTACTGGTGGCTCAGTGGTAGATGTTTCGCCGGATTCGATTCCCAACAACTGGATGAAGGGCAGCAAGGGCATCTGGTGTAAAACTTGTGCCAAGCTTGTGTGTGGACCGGATTGTCTGCTGTGGCGACCCATTACCGGGAGCAGCCGAAAGACCAACAACAATTTATCCGATTTGCAACAATTAAAAAAAAAAAAAAAAAGATAATTGCTATTAAATAGTATGAGTTAGATTTCTCAGTAATGTACGTAAAGAATGATTAATATGAATGAGTGCAACAAACTCAAAAACTTATAGTCCTGTTTACTTAAAAATTGGAAACATTATTACTTAAAAACTTTGATGTTACTGATTACCTTAAATTTTTTGAGTTTTGCCAACTTTTACTTATTATGTGTAATGTGTATTGTTTGTGTACTTGTATTGTTCCTATTTTGAAGTGAAGATGATAATGAGCACTATGGTCACACGACTCCAGGGCCCGGGTTTGATTCCCACCTCAGGGTCTGTGTACAGTATAGTATATGGAGTTTGCATGTTCTCCCAGTGCTTGGTGGGTTTCCTCTGGTTTCCTCCCACAGTCCAAAGACATGCAGATTAGGCTAATTGGTGTCCCCAAGTTATCTGTAGTGTCCTGTAATGAATTGGCACCCAGTACAGGATAACTGGTATAGAAGATGAATGGTTGATGATTGTGATGATGATTATTCTGTATGTTGTATGAGTAGGTGACGAGATTTTTCCAAAAGAGTTGTCGGTCGCTTTGTTACAAAAATAATTGCCACTATTAAGCGAGGCCCGAGAACTGAGCTGTGATTTTTTTCCCACTTCATATTCCTTCACCATGAATGGCTTTGTTCTGGACGTTCATTCAGCTCCACTCAATAGCAGCGTCGATAAATACTCAGAAAACGGCGAGAATCCAATTCACAGCATTTAGCTCAGCACTTTGGTTTCCTGTCTTGTTTTGTTCTCGTGCTTCATAAGAGTTTGGAGCTTGTGAAGTTTGCATTTCATCACCATCCCTGTGGAGCGCTTTGGACGAATGACTTTATTAATTCATTCCTCCGCTCAGAAAAGGTGTGAAGTGCAGCACAAATTGGTGAGCTTGTCCTTGAGTACAAAAAAGGTTAATATTCTATAGAAAGAACTGAACAGATTAGTCAGTATAAGTACATACCATATTAAATAATGATGCATGAGTCACAAATGGCTGTTATGCAAAATTGAGTTGTTAGTCATAGTTAGACGTTCAGATGGATCTCCATAGCGTGTGCAGATGGCTTTACTTTTTTTCTCTGCTGAATAAAATTGTAAAATATAGGATCTTGTATACAGGATAAAGCGGTACAGGCAGTGAATGAGAGAATGAGCCATACTGTATATTATGTCTATTATTTATTTGAGCATGGTCATGTATCGCCTGCAGATGGAGAGAGACAAGTGAAGCCAAAAGGTAACACGTAATGCTTTCCACAAGTGGCTTGTTATGAAATGTATTTACTAGTGTTTTTTTTTTTTTTTGCATGTGTTGGCAGGGAGAAGCCCAAAGAGAGAAAGAGAGAGAGAGAGAGAGAGAGAGAGAGAGAAAGAGAGAGAGAGAGAGAAAGGATGATGTCCTTTTAAGTCTGGTTCGTCTCAGACATTTTCTTCGCCCCCGACATCTATGTCTTGTTCATTATGCACCCAAATCCACATCCTGATTTCTGTAAATACAAACAAAATTGATTGATTTTAATAATTAAAGATGCGATATGTAATATTTACTGCCCTCTGCTGTCTGAGAGGTGAATCAGATTTTTTTTTGTCCCAGTCGATCAGCTCCTTATTATGTGTGGAATTAATTTCCTGACTGTAAAAAAACTGTAAACAGAGGCCTGAAATGCAAAAACTGCAAGACTCATCGATTTATGTAAAGGAATATAAATTACACCTCTAAACATAAATCAAGTAGAAGGGAAGCTGAGCATAAAATAATTAATATAAGCCATTAGTTTGTTAACAGAGCATGTTCCAACATTCATCTTTATGAAAGAGGGTTATCCTCATGAATGTTTTAATAGTTCAGATATTACACTAACAACCTAGCAGAAGATAAAAGCACCACAGCAAAGTTGACAAAGCGTCACATAAAGTTTCGTATGTTTGTGTGGTTACGATTCGTGCATCTAATTCCACTCAGCTATTTGGTTAATCTAATGCACTAACTTACAAACTTCACTTATCTATCAAATGTTACAAGGTACATTACAAAATCACATGACCTTTCTCCATCACTCTAAATCTTCATTCTCACTAATAAATAATTCACGCATCAGTCCCAGCGTGTACACTCAGTGAAAAGGTGTACACAAAAACACAAACTCTCTTTCTAGCTTATAGATCCTCGGTAAGGGCGTAGACCCCGAGAGGACTTACGTTTTTGTTTCAGTTTCCAGCGCCCTGTCCGTTCTTGTGTAGACGGCGGAGCTCTGTTTATTTTGTTTTTTTAGTTTCCTTTTCTAATTAATAACCCCACGCTATCACCAAACAGAAAGGCCTTTCCCATGCCTATCATAAGCACTCTTGCAGCCTTCTGTTTCATTGCCCCCCCACCCTCGGAAGCCCTGCGTTACGGCTCTCAATACCCCACCACAGAACGATCTGATCACATTTCTTCTGAGAAGTTGACAGCTCAGCACTATCCTACCACGTTGGACAGTTCTTACCACAATTCAATTAAGTTTAGTAATATCTTCACTTGCTGCAGGCGGTTCTGATATACTGACTTTTTTGGACCAGGCACTGTACAGTAGATTGGAGCCAAGTTTGGCAAAAGAATGCTAGACAACGGGGAACTTTCTAGGAATATTTATGAACAGAACCTTTCTGGAGTTCTGTTGTGAAATTTATAACTCAGACACCAACACTTGATAAAACTTTGGCAACATAATTTTTATGTCCTGCAGAAATAATTATAGTACTTTTGCTCAATGTGTTTAACAAATCCAGTGATTATCCTAGAAAATGTCATCTTGTTTCTTCCGTCTGTATATGGAAGGTTTTTGAAACTCCGGAACCTCAACTTTCAAAACACGAGAGCAACTTTATTACACCATTACTGCTCCATTACACTACATTTGCACTTCTGTCATAAACAGAATAGGAGACTAAATCATATTCTCTTTCATATTTTCCCCCTGCAAGGTCAAACTGGTGAAAGTCATACAGTATACCTCCATCTCTACCTTTTAAAGCAGCGCAAGCAACAATCCACAATTTGGGTAAATGTTTACTTCATGCTTCAGTGCACATCAGCTCGATATCCGTAATTGAACTAATCAAGCATTCCACACAAAACTAACAAACCCAAAGGAAATCAGTCACGATGAATAAAGATGAGGGAAATCGTCAGGTGGGGTGTGTGCGTGTGCTCAGACGGCCATTTAAGCGATGCCAGCGTGCGGGACGCTATTGACCATGTGCCATTCGACACTGAGATCTCGGATTTGACGGGCAACATGCTTTATTTACTCTCATTTTAATCCACCGCATCAAAGTGCAATCTGCAATCTGTTTAATAAGCAGTCGCATTTTAACACAGTCTCTACAGAAATCTGCCTTCCATCAGCGTTGAATGTGTGTGTCCCAGCGGAGTATACTGTAGGTTTTGCAATATGAGTAAAAAAAAAAAAAAAAAAAAATACATGTCAATCTGAAAAAAATAAATAAATAAAATAAACATGCTGGTTTCCCTAAACTTAGTTTTTGATCATCTCATTTTTATTTCACTTTCTTGCTAACATACTGCATACAGAGGCTAATGTGGGGACATTATTATAATATTACTGTAAGTAAGGAATAAAACATGCGGTTGTGATCTGTTGTAGGAAAATAATCAACATCTACAGTATATGATGTGATGAAGCAGAGGTTAAGTAACCACCCTGAAGTTGATTAGTATTTTTTTTTCAAACATGAGTTGAACATGAACATGCCTTCATTTAACATTATTTATTTTTGTTTAACTTGCCTAGTTTATGCCCTTAAATTGCAGTGCCTTGCAAAAGTATTCACACCCCTGGAACCTTTACACATTTTGTCACATTACAACTACAAACATAAATGCATTTAATTGGGAACAAATAGAAATGATTTTCATTTTAAATTATAGTTTGAAGTGAGATGATATAAAGCTGAAAATGGGGCACATTTTTTTGGGCGCGTATAAATTCATCTCTCCAAATTTAGTTTTTTTTTTTAACTAAATTAAAATTAAACTTTTAATACTCAACTGTAAATAGGCATTTATCAGATGATTAAGCATCATTACTACTAATATAAAATAAATCATGACTCACATCACATCCAGTCAGCAGCTCCGCTCGCCGTTAGAAGTGCTGGAACAGACAGGTTGAGAATGGTCCAATCACATGAGCCGAAATGTTTAAAAACAATATTGATTAGCTAAGAACAAAAGTAGGAGGGTTCGGTGCGCACAGAGCTCCGCCCCAAGGATGATTTGAAAAGATCCAATCAGAGCTCAGCCTCAAGTCACATGCTTTTCACAAACGTACGTGCATACATAGACACTCGTTTGTCCGGGCCGGCGCCCCGCGTACACGAACACAAATGAACATAGGTTACAGTTTAGATTTTTTAAAATTGCAAATAAATTATATTAAGAAATACAGCGGAATATTGTGACCAAATGACTTTATTTCATTAGTAAAATAAATAATTGTTATGTTAAATACTTAGATGTTCTTCTCTGCCGAACTTCGAGGCGGCCGGTCCCGTATTGAACAGGTGTTTTTTTACGGTGGCCGAGAAGTGCAAAACAACTTAACAAAATAACAAATTCAAAAACAAAATAACAAAACCCAAAACTAATTTGTTATTTTGTTTTGTGTTTTGTTAATTTGTTTTCGGTTTTGCTATTTTGATTTTGAATTTGTTATTTAGTTTTCGGTTTTGTTCATTTGGTTTGCACCTCTCGGCCGTTCAGAAACGAACCGGAAAAGGTAGGTATAGTTTGCGAATTCAATTTTACCGCTGATTGGACGAGACATCTGTCACTCAAGATATACAGGAAGTACTGTACGGCGGTAGATTCGTGTGTGTATGAATGTGCAAATATGTACTGTCCTTATTGTGGTTTCAAACATGGCGTTCTGACAAATTTTTGCAGTTCTTGTGGAATTTGTTTTCTTTTAAAAGAGACACAGCAGTTCGCAAACTAATCTTTATACCGTGATATGTCATCAGCATATCCAAAATCACGGCATACGAATGTCCGTCCTCAAAGTAACGTTGGATAAATAAAATTTCCTTGCTTTCTAATGAAAAATTTTATTATTTTCTTAGTTTTGCACACCGAAAAAATGTTTTAAAATGAAGCAGAACACACAAGAAACAAAGTTAGAGACACAACAGGAGATACTTCCTGTTTATCTTGAGTGACCGGTGTCTCGTCCAATCAGCAGTAAGAATTTAATTCGCAAACTATACCTACCTTTTCCGGTTCGTATCTGACTGGCCGAGAAGTGCGATACAAATTAATAAAACCCAAAACAAAATAAAAAATACAAAACCAAATTAACAATTAGTTTCGGGTTTTCTTATTTTGTTTTCGGATTTGTTAATTTGGTTTTGAATTTGTTATTTTGTCTTTGAATGTTATTTTGTTTCCGGTTTTGTTAAGTTGTTTTGCACTTCACGGCCACCGTAGTTTTTCCTACTTGTCAGAATTTCCTACTGGTAGAAAAAACAGATAGTTATACCGGTCTGTCCTACATTCTCCAAATGGACATAAGACTGCAGATACTTAGTTTTAACATGGGCAGCAGATTCTGACTCATGACGGTCCTTCATCAGAATATAATTCCTATAGTTTTTAAATCGGTACAAGCGATAAAAAAATAATCACTCCTAACCTTCAATTCACAGGTCAACTGTTATATGTACGCAAATAAAAATTTAATTCAAAGCACAAAACTGTGAAATACCTCAATAAATTCGCATATGAATGAATTTAAACGTGACGGGTTTTTAACGCGCATGCGCAGAAAGGCTGGGTAGTCAATAATGATGASTAGGATGAATTGATAGAACACCGGCCGCCGCTGCTTCCATGTTGCATAAAGTTCAGAAGTAGCTTCTGTGGCACACACACTTTCTGTAATATATGTACAAAATAAAACRATATAATACAATCATCGCCAGTGCTGTGTTTCGCCTGAAAATATTCCAGCATTAACCAATATAAATCAGATTTTTTTTTCTTTTTTTGCATAAAACAGGAATTCCACATTCAGCTGGGTGTCTAATCAACGTGGGTTCTTCATGGGACCTTGCGCTCACTTTTATAGCCTTACTTGTCATACAGGATGTGTTCATTTTATCATTATTTTCTTCTCTTTTATGTAAACCACTTTGAATTACCATTGTGTATGAAATGTGCTATACAAATAAACTTTCCTTTTTAAGATTTTACAGGTATAAGTGTCCCCATGTAAAAAAAAATATATATATATATATATGCCAAGTGTTCCACTTTACTTTCCTTTCAGTCGTACTTTTGAAAAAGCTTCTTTTTTTCGGTGGCAGTTCTGGCGTATATGACGGCGGGTCACTTTGTCAGGTTGGTGCCCGGTCATTACAGGGGAGATGGAAAGCTCCAAAAGCCTGTTGCTTTTTCTGTCTGTCACTCGTCTGATTCAGTTCTGCGCTGTCAAGTTCG
This sequence comes from Clarias batrachus, assembly GCA_003987875.1. NCBI lineage: Eukaryota > Metazoa > Chordata > Actinopteri > Siluriformes > Clariidae > Clarias > Clarias batrachus. Next base: position 126,972 of record QMIH01001022.1, read on the forward strand.
ACTTCACTCCTCGTTCTCCCGTGAGCCCCTGCACGTCTCAGTGCACAAAAACATCCTGCAGCAGATGCTCACTGGAGATTTGTTTATTCCTACTTGCTGCTCTTTGCCTCGCCATCTCTCTCTCTCTCTCTATTGCTTTTTTTCTCCACGCGCTCAGACGGCTCTGTCGGTCTCAGACGGATTGTCGGCTTTGACAGGGCTTTATAAACTGTTGCATATATGGTGAAAAAATAGAACAACCCAAATCTGCATTCAAGTGTTCAAACTGTGAGTGAAGAGAAGCTGGACAATTGTGTGACATAAGGGGTACAATTCTTAACTGCTGTAATTGGGGGGGGGATCAACAATGTCAACTATGTGTTTGGTGACTTTTTTTTGTACTGCATGATTATGATTACAATGTTCATTTATTAAAGAATGTTTTGCTACACTTTTTTTATTATTATCCATTTCTCTGCTGTACAGCCAAAGGTAAGTGGACACCTGACACCTGACATCACGTTTCAGCTTTATTGGTCTAATTAGCTCCTCTCTTATAGGAAGCTAATTAGATGTCTTAGTTTAGTTTAGTTTTGTAGATTTATGTTGTTCATTTATGTTGTTATGTACTGTATGCAGCACCTCAGTTGTGGAGGAACGTTGTTTCGTTTCACTGTATCTGGTTGAAATGACAGTGAAAGCCTACTTGATTTGACTTGACCTGACTTTCGAAGTTTAGAACGTCTCTGTGCGGAAAACATGTCACTAAAATCTATAATTGGTCCAGTTAAACCATTTCTTTTACATATATTAGGCGGCACGGTGGCTTAACATTGTCGCGTTACACCTCAGGGGTCTGAGTTTGATCCCGGCCTCGGGTCTGTGTGCGTCGAGTTTGCATGGTTCTGTCACAGTCCAAAGACATGCAGGTTAAGCTAATTAACGTTCCCATGTTTCCCGTAGTGAATGCATCTGCTCAGCGCTTCTGCCACTTCCATGTCTGGAATGTTCGGTATTCTGCTTTGTGTCCTTTTGTTTCAACATAAGTTTTTAAAATCTTTCTCTTTTTAACCTGCTGCCTTCAGTTCATCACCTTTTTTTTTTTTTTTCGGACACTGAATTTCATTTTGAACGTAATGACTTAATAATAGAAATTATTAACTAAAGTTATAGTTACAGTTAAAAATAGCAATGTAATAAAGTAACATGTTTGTAGGAAATAAAATCTATCAAATTCTGTCATGTTTGGTTTTGTAATAGAATTCTTTTTGACCACTCCTGTGACGTGGCATGCTGGGAGACGTAAGGTCACATGACCTGTGGGTGCTCAAAAAAGACAAAGAAAAAACAATGAAGGTATTTACTTCCATAATAGTTACTGTAGGACCTGGTTATTTAATATACTGTGTATCTTGTACAAGCCTACTGTAACAACAGGTAGCACAGATGCTGAGCATTTTCTGTCTGTGTTATATTTGTTATACAGAGCAAAGTTATCGGGGACGTCTGTGATTCGCTGTGTTGTCTGTCTTGGCCAGCTTGTCACTATTGTCTCCTGTCACTGAAGCTACAAAACTGATCCGCACTCCAGTTATGTTAAAGCTCCTGTTGGCCGCATCCGTTTGTCATGTGTTTGTAACTGCAAAAATGGATGCTGCACTTAYGATTTGCACAAAAGAAGAACAGCGTGCAGGAATTAGTTTTTTKTGGTCTTAGGGTACCTGGTGCTGAAACAACTCACAGAAGAGCATAAACAGAAGTGTTTGGATATCTGCAGACAAAACTTGAAAGAACCAATAATCTAAGAATCATTCCTGGTGATTAGACACRGATTCATCACARCAAGTCTGAGAGTTCAGAGTATGTCTGAAAGTCTGAAAATTCATCAGAATCCCAGGTTTCCCAGTTTTCCGGGATTCTCAGGGCTAGAAGTATTGGAACATTATCAGGAAAAAGGTTCAACCATCTACAGTGCTGGTTACAGTGAGACACTTATTGAAGAGCTAAAGCCTAAACTTCGGAGTAAATGCAGAGGACTGGTATCCAAGGGCGTCGTGATCTTGCATGATGATGCACGTCCGCACACAGTTGTTGTTAAAGCATCCTCTCTATCGTCCTGATCTTGATCCATTGGACTTTCAAATGTTTGGTCCCTTGAAAGCAGCTGTACGAGCATGATTCATTTCTGATGAGCAAGTCAAGACAGCGGTGCATTCGTGGCTTGCAGCTCAGCCTAAAACATTTTTTTAATGATAGAATATGAAAATTTGGTGACATATGGACAAAGTGTATTGAAAATCAAGGAGATTAAGTCATGAAGTGATGTACATGTTTTTTTCCCGAAAAGTTAATTAAAAAAATAAAGTACTACAGCCAGACTAACATGACACACAGTAGTTGGACTATCGTATACTGTAACAAGATTTTGACCCCCACCCCCTCCCGAAGTCAAACTCCACCTAAGGGCCTGCCTTCCACTGGGTGTTCAGTGGGGTTGAGGTCAGAGCAGGATAGAGTCAAGAACTTTTTGGCAGGAGGAGTTTGGGAACGTGAGGTAGTGAGGTGTGCGCAGAAAATTGCCCTTATACAGTATGACTATTCATCTAATTCTGGATCATGTTGTGGTTTGGACTTTACTGGAGCAAAATCTGCCTCATTCTGGTTTTTCATTGAATTTGATCAATATTTCAGAGTTCATCTCAATACTGCACAATTGTCTCCGGAACACAAATTGGCAATGTAATCTCCGCATAATAGGGATGTCCTTGTGATCAATAGCGCTCAAGTAATTGGTTTTTGCAGATGGAGTCGACTTCTGGACAGAGCCCACTCAATGACTTCTGCATGGACATTATTATAGCAGTGAATTGATTCACTTAATCCTGAGCTCATGGAGAGTTTAAGGGACAGTATATTGATTTTTTTGGGGGCACATTGTTGGCTAAAAGTCTCCAGGAATGTACTGGTATGTTATAGAGGCCGGTGGTCCTGTGGTACGCTTTAGGGAGTCATATCGGCTCTTTAATAAATAAGAGCACATTTTTTTGTGAGATTTTTGTTTCACCAACAAGAAAAAAACAACATACAACATTTCGTTCTAATGAATATCAGTATGAAATCATCTGGCAGTAATACGAACAACCTACAAAAACAGGATTACATCATACCTTGTGATGTACCTCCAGGTTCCTGGTTCGATTCTCGCCTCGTGGTCCGTGTGCATGGAGTTTTCATGTTCTCCCCATGCTTAGTGGGTTTCCACCGGGTTCTCCGGTTTAATCCCACAGTCCTAAAACATGCAGATTAGGCTAACCGGCATCCCCAATTCATCATAGTGTGTAAAGGCGCGTGTGAGTGTGTGTATGTGTATGTCTTCTGGGAGGGGCTCCAGGSCCCCTGCCACACTGTATACAGGATAAACTTGGTATAGATGATGAGTGAGTGTGTAAGTAAATTTTTTGTAAAGAGCAACTGTGACAGTCTTTCTCACAGGTAATTTCTTCATTCTAATATATACACTGATCAGCCATAACATTATGACCACCTGCCTAATATTGAGTCGGTCCCCCACCTTTGCCACCAAAACAGTCACTGGGATCCAGCATKAACCTTCTCAGCAATTTGTCTAGCCATCACAATTTGTCCCTTGTCAAAGTCACTCAAATCCTTACTCTTGCCCATTTTTTTCTTTTTCTTGAAACACAACAACATCAGAAACAAAATGTTCACCTACCCTTTAATACATCCAACCCACTTCCAGCTGCCATTGTAACTGTAAGATATTGTAGTTGTAGCAACTGTGACAAGGGACAAAATTGTCAGGTCTGGACGACTGGGTCAGGGCAACTCCCAAACTGCAGCTCTAGTGGGATGTGTCCTGGTTTGCAGCGGTCAGGAAAAACCRAAAGTGGTCAGAGGGAGAAAATCCGGTGAAGGGTCATGGGTGGCCAAGGATCACTGATGCACATGGGGCTGGGGGTCCAATAGAAGTGCTAATGGGCCTCCGAGTGATGCAGTGGTAAAGTGCTCACCCTATCAGCCGGGGATCACGAGGTCGATTCCCAGGTGATGTTGTAACCTTTCGCAGCCGGAGGTTTAGAGAGAGCTGATTGGCCGAGCGCTCATGTTCTCAGAGTGTGTTACGCTTCCCACAATGGTGTGTGAGCGAGCGGTTCGAAAAGATTCGGTCGGCAGTTGTCTGGCACCACGTGGTTCGCAGGAAGCACGTGGTAGTCTTCGGTCCTCCTGGCTGAGTGCTAGTAGTAGCCTTAATGTGGGAGCCCCCTAGTGACGGGGAGGAATTGGAAACAACTAAATTAGGAAGAAAAAAAAAAGAGCTAATGTAGCTCAAGTTGCTTAAAAGATTAATGCTGGTTTTGATAGAAAGATGTCAGAACACGCAGTGCATCGCTGTTTTGGTGGGACCTTCTCAATATTGGGCTTCTCAATAAGGGACCTTCTCAATATTGGGCTGGTGGTCATAATTGTATGGTTGTTGGGTGTATATGAAGGCTTTACCAAAAGTAATGCAAAAGTGGCCAGATTTTTTTTTACTAACTTATACAGGTTGTTTAAACAAGTTGTACACATTGAAAGAGTAACTCTTCCTCTATACAAAGGCACTGTTCAACACCGTCTCCATCACAAGCCACCATAGCTGAACGCAGCTCTCAAATTCCCTTTGAAAATCCCCTTTGGCAGAGTTGACTGTCTGAAAAGGTTGATGGTTGATGGTCTGAAAGMCTTCCCAGAAGAAACAAGAAGAAACAAGAGCTTATTATAATAGGAAGAAGGGACTGAATCTGCACTTGGGCAGCACGGTGGTGTGGTGGTTAGCACTGTGGCTTGCACCTCCAGGGTCCGGGTTCGATTCCCACCACGGGGTCTGTGTGCATGGAGTTTGCATGTTCTCCACGTGCCGTAAGTCATGATTTATGATGGTTTTTTTAATAGGTGGTTTTGCTAGGAAACAATTTAGACAATAAAAAACACTNGACGAGAGAGAAATGAATCAGTTTTTTTTGTTTTGTAGCATTAACAACAAGGAGTTTTAACAGTTTAACACACAGAAAATTACCATGTATAGTGGTACATTCATATTGATGGGTGCCGTGACTTTTTTTTATTGACACGCAGCCAATTTTAGAAAACTATTTCCCAAGTTGCAGTTATGACATTGTGGTGACATTGAAGTGTGCTCAGCTTATAATTACGAGCATTATTCTGGTCTGGCGTTATGTGTCTGCACGTTGGATTAAAAAATGAATCACTGACCGAACTGAACTCGTAATAATGAACAGAACGTTTTAAAATGTTTTCAGCTCTGTAATCTTTGGCTTTGTGTGATTGTCTAAAGTTTGTGACGCTTAAACATTTCCAAGTGCTATTGATTTTGTGTAAATAAGCTCTCCTAGTTTTTAGTTTCTTCTTGTTTCTGAGTTTTTTTTTTCTCCTTGGTTTGGCTTCAAAAAATAAAACCTTTCTTTCTATTCTTCTCGTTACAGCAGCCTTTGACACCGCTGTTCCAGCATGCTAGAGCCTTCTTGATCTGTTGAAAAGTTATAAATATGATTTTCTTCATGGGAATTCGTATTCATCTACACTGCCTGTCAGAAGGTTTTGCACACCTGGAGTTTCTTGTGTGTTATTTCTGTTGAATTATGAGTATTACCATATATCAAACAACATGATAAAAAAAAACAGGAATTTATGTGTGTAGTAATTAAAATCTTTTTGAAATACATGATATGATGAGATATGATGAGATATGATACGATGAGATATGATATGACGAGATGAGATATGATGAGATATGATACGATGAGATATGATATGATGAGATGATATGATATGATGAGATATGATGAGATATGATATAATATGATGAGATATTATATGATATGATGGAATATTATATGATATGATGAGATATGATGAGATAAGTTATGATATGATTTGATATAATGAGATATGATGTGATGAGATGTGATATGATGAGATATGATGAAATATGATATGATGAGATATGATATGATATGATTTGATATGATGAGATATGATATGAGATATGATATGATACATAGTACAACGCTTCTACTTAAACAGAATTAATTCACGCATTCCTTAATTCACTAAAAATTCACGCATTCCTTAATTCACTAAAAATTTTATCATAAGCATTTTTATCATAAGCATTTGTCTTCTGTCGTTCCGTTGGCTTGTTTTTTTGACAGCATGTTCCTGCCTTTTAAACTGTTTATTTAGATACATGTTCGATAAGTATTTTCTATTTTTAGGAACAAGTGCAAGGAAAGGAAGACAGGGCAAGTCAAAATGCTGTATATGTTAAATAAAAATATTGCATTGAGATCAGCCAGACTAGTCACCCAAATAAGGATTTATAAAACATCATTATGTATTATCAAACCATTTTTTTRTTCAGTGCTTTCTATATRTTTCTTTACCTATAGAGTTCACATGTATATTCTAATTATTATTAGTTGTCTGGAGAAAACTGGAGAAAAAGCTGTGCATAAGGGACAAGGCCGAAGATCTTCTGTTGGATGCACGTGGTCTTCAGGCCCTCAGATGACACTGCATCACTCATCGCCATGATTGTGTCATTGACATTACTAAATGGGCCCAGGAAAACTTCCAGAAACCACTGTC
>QMIH01001022.1:144347-169897 GCA_003987875.1 Clarias batrachus
GGCAGTTTTCATTACCACTCCAGCGATCCGGGATCTGATGGAGCCTCCACGGTGTCTGAGAAACAGGAACGGATAGGAGGAGAAGTTTCTTTTCAGCCTGCAGATAAGTGGATGGGGTGTGAAGACTTTGCTCCAGTGCCCTGGGCATGGGTTTGATAGCCAGAGCATGGATTAAATGTCATGGAGCAGAACTGCTTGGGGCAGCAGGTCCACGGCAATGAAACAAAAACACACTGTGACAGATCGCTGTTTTTTTCCTCCGGATATTTGACTTTTTTTTTCTTTCTTTTCTCTAGATCTATCTAAATACTTTCTATATTATATACAAAATAATATATAACAATGTTAACACATTTTCTATAAGGAGATGTTTATTTAGCAATTATGGAAGGAGTCTCCAGTGCCAGCACATTGTACACAACAGAGCTAAAGCTCTAACTTGTCCTTTTGTTCATGTCTTATTAATGGTTTAAAGGCTGCAGTAAGTGAAGTAATAGGYGGCATAATGGTGGCGTAGCGGTTAGCACGGCCTTGCACCTCCAGGTCCTGGGTTCGATTCCTGCGTCGGGTCAGTGTGCATGGAGTTTGCATGTTCTCTGCTGTGCCTGGTGAGTTTCCTCCCACGGTCCAAAGACATGCAGATTAGGCTAATTGCCCATAGATGGTACTTTGGAGAAGGAAAGGCAACCCACTCCATAGACAGCATCCACAGTAGGAAGGCCTGGCGTGCTATGGTCCATGAGATCACAACCATGAGGCCAAGAGTCGGACATGACTGAATGACTAAACAACAACAGAAGTAACTTGTATCATGGAAGGTCTGTAATATGGAAAAATACGGCATATGACATACCATAATAATATACTGTGATATATAAACTTGGTACTTCAGACATTACCATGCTGCCATGAGACCTGGGGCCTATTCCAGGAGGTGCACCCTCAATATGGTGCGAATCCATCGTAGGGCACACACGCATACAGTATACACTCGCACACTTGATCACACACCGAGGGCAATTCGGGAACGCCAGTTAGGCTCATCTGCATGCCTTTGGATTGTGGGAGGAAACCCACCAAGCACGGAGAGAACATGCAAACTCCATGGACTTGCACACAGAGATGGGAATCGAACCCAGAACCTGGAGGTGTGAGATGACAGTGCTAACCAGGAAGACCCCCTATAAACACCCTATAAGTATATATAATTGGTACAGTGGCGTTACTGGGTACTGGGGTAGTACTATGGTGTGTACTACAATATTTCGGTGAGTCTTGGGTACCACAGTCTCTATCAAAGTTCATCAAGTATCTAATATGGTATGTTTGTACATACTGTACCATATTAGATATGTTACTCCATACTATTGGTGTGCATGGTAACATTGTGAATGTGTCTTATAGTACATGTATCATTGTACCAAAGTACGTACCGTGGTAGAACCAGGTACCATAGTGTGGAAGATGTACAGTACTACAGTATATCAGCAAATATGTACCATGGTACTATCTATATACTATGGTAAAGTGACGTATATGGCAGTGTCATTATGCCAACACAACTTGATTATTTTCCTATGAAGCACATCCTGTCGTGTATTATTCATTCCTTACATAATGATTGTTGTTCATTTTCTTCGTCAGTTATGTGTAACAAGTCTTTGGGATCAAAAGTGACAATCTGTCCCAAATCTTGAGGGTCTTCACTTTACAGTGGCGTTTCAAAAACACTAATATAACACTGTAAATCTAACTGCGAGAGTTATTATAGGTATAAAAATGGACTGCGAACATGAAGCTGAGAGAAATCCATCTTTAAGTGTAAGAGTAATAATTACCCTCTAGGATTATTCGATACCTATAACTACACTGCCACCCTGTGGATGTACTATACACTTTTAAAACTATTTGTTTATTTCAACTTTCAATGTTAAGTGCTCGGCTAAACTCCTATTATTAATTTATTTATTTATTTATTGACCTTTAATGGTTCTATGTTGAACCTGACAACAACGTTTAAGGTTTAACAAAATGAAGAAATCCATAAGAGATTTTACCCTGGTATATATAGGTACCACGGTAGGCTGATGCCACCTGTTTTGTAGATAATCTGATACCAGTGGTATGTACTAACATAACTCATATGGGGTCGTKGAACTGAACTTTRTTAGGCACGGTGGTACACATTAAGTATCGTGGTATTCACCAAAGTATTGTGGGACAGACCAAAGTGCTACCACTGTACCCACTGACGGGCCACAGTACCTACCCAGGTATAAGTCCTACAGTATGTTGCCTACAAGGGTAATGTCTGAAGTACCATAGTGAAACAGTACTACAGTATAGTGTATTAAGGTCTGTAAGGAATCTGTCKGACATTTGTTTATTCATTCATCTTTAATAAATGCTTTATCCTGGTCAAGGTTATAGAGTACCCCACGKTTACCCCTAATATTCCACTAATAATAACTCAATCAGAATGACCTAATGTGGCGTTATCGGCGTGATGAATTTTCAATCAGAATGAGAGTATGGTGTAAACCTTTAATAATCCATTTAACAGATAAACATTATCCATGTAAATGAATGAATCAATTATGTCTGCCCATGTTTGGGCCGCGCCGGGGGAACATTAGGTGATGGGACAAGTTTATGCATCCATTCCTGATCTGTAAACTCTATGAGGACTTGTGTGATACACCCGACAACTCTCTCCCAGCACCACCGGGTCTTTGGCTGAGAAGGGAAYACGGATTGGCTCCTATTTCACATGTAGTAAAGCATCTACTACCAATCTTACATAAGACTAAATTGAACTTACATACTGTACAACCAATCATGACACAGAAAGCTGGATTTTTTATTTATTTATTGTATTGTTTTTTTTTTTTTTTTCAGAAAAGATGCTGCAACCTTGAATTTGAAGAAAAAAAAACCCTTGTTATATTTTGCAGCAGATTAAACACTTCACAGCAAGCAGAACTACTTAATGCATGTAAAGGAAATTTTAAGCATGTACAGTAAATGCACATCTGATCACATCTGCATTCATGTAAACACTTAACATTGGAATCGATCAATCAGAATAATTTGAATCATATGAAAGAAACATTGTCTATGTATAAACACACTGTACTGTAGCTAGCGAGAGGAAACCAGAGAACCCAGAGAAAACTGACGTAAACATGGATAGACCATGCAGGCAGTAACCCAAGCTCAGGATTGCATCATGGATCACGGTGCGGTTTGTTGCACGGTGCACTGCCATGCTGTACCTTGTGACATTGTGGTAAAATTATTCACAAGATGATTCATATTGGACATCATTGGGGTTGGAAAAAGAGAAGAGAGCAGGSCAGGAAACCACAGCTGACTGGAGCTTGATGCGACGAGCCAGTTTTAGTTGAACACGCTTTGAACAGAACTTTAAATATGAAAAGTCAGGGTTGAAATGTTCATGTTGGACGCTGAAGCAGCAAAGGGCCGACTTCCAGTAGTGAAAAAAAAGAGTCCTAAGTGCTAGAAAGTGCAGTTCCTCAATTAGCCACAAGACTTCAAAAGTGAGTCAGTTCCTATCAACCCTGCGTTAAAAATGCCAAACTTTAAAACAGAAATAAACATGTTTACAGTTCGGTCTAAAATAAATAAATAAATAAATAAATAAATAAGTTTCTGGTCTCCATAGCTAGATTTCACATTCATGGCAACTGTAGGAGGGGCCTTTTTTAAAAATGTAAATCCTCAGTTAAAATTATTTTGAGCCATAAAATAATCATATGGTTATATACTTATATATTAATTAGGGGCGTGGCCGAGTTGAGTGACAGCTYTCACTGAAAGTGTCCAGCTGTTTGCCATGCATTTCTTTGCTTACTGGAATTGTTAAAAATTACTACACGTCATTCTGTGTCACCTCCTGCATTTCTTTCAGTAAGTTAAACTACAACAATTTCAGTTGTAAAATAATGTATATATTCATTTATATATTATTCTTAGCTAAGATTGTGGTAACTAGGGTAAATAGCTGTGTATTACGCAATCGCTTTATGTCCACAAATGAAGCAAAGGTGGGATGGGGGTCAGTGCCAGAAAAGTGTGTTTTGATCTGGTGTGATCTATATGATCAAAATACCTCCTCTGTCTTATGCCAAAAGTCTAATCTTCTTTTCGCTTAGGCCAGGAAGTTATGCAAATCAGATCATCTCAACCTCTAACCTCTGTTTAGACAAAGGAACATGCAGGGTCTTACCCCGAGAGCAAATAAATAGTAGATAAACATGAATAATATTCATTTTCTGTGCAAAAGAAATAACATTCAGTCAACATTTTCAGGAGGAGGTTTTTAATTTCATGCTCCAGGAGAGAAAGTTGTCCTCTGGTGCAGAATTAGAGAAACAGGGGAACATCCCACAAAAGAACATCACATATCACACATTCAGAGTAATAGGATGCTGTTATGAGCAAGAAAAACATGAGTGGGAAATGTCAAATGTAATAAAAAAAAACTTTGAAAACCTGTACTCAGGATCAAGGAATGAACTGAAGATCAGACGTTTTATGGAGAGGGAAAGGCAGGGTTATGGAGGATAGAATATAAGGGACAAGATTAAGTCATCATCATCATCATCATCATCATCATTACCGCTCAATCCTGTATTCAGGGTCACGGGGGCCTGGAGCCTATCCAAGGAGGCTTAGGGCACGAGGCAGGGTACACCCGGGACAGGGTGCCAATCCATCGCAGGGCACAGACACATACACACACACACACACACACTCACACACTCATGGCAATTTGGGAACGTCAATTAACCTAACACACATGTCTTTGAAAAGTGGGAGGAAACCGGGGGACCCGGAGGAAACCCACCAAGCACGGCGAGAACATGCAAACTCCATGCACACAGAGACGGGAATCGAGCCTGGCCGGGGATGGAAGAACCCGGACAGTGCTAACCACTRCACCACCGTGCCGCCAAGATTAAGTCATGTATGTGGAATTAAACATTTAGGAATATTTACATCTAGGTTCAGAAAATGACATTAGGACATACAGTAGGTGCCATTTAGTTTTTTGTCTCATTATTAGAATAAGGACAAGTGTCTCCTTGTGAGCGTCCAGCTGTTTACCAAATTAGATTAAGTTTGTAATTAAGTAATTAGAATTGTCTGGAGTGTTTCAGAGTTTTGACTTTCAGACTTCTGCCTTTATTACGCACAGAATCAGTGAGTTTCTTCCAAAGATACTAAAACCCATGTAACTGAACTGCTACAGTATACACACTCTGGCTATACACACAGTGTACTGTGGAAAGGTCTTAGGCAATGTAGATGTGCTGTTAGCAAATGCTAACTAAAAAAACGAAATAACTAAGATGGCAGCAAAACAATAAACACACAGGGTGTGTACAGTATATATAGGAGAGTATACACACATACTGAAGACTTTTGATTGTGCAGAATTACAGGATACAGAATTACAGTTCTGAGAGTAAAAACTCCCTTTATTTCTCTATATAATCCCCGGCGGCACTAATGCACTTGTTTCATTAGCGTGTGGACACCATCGAGGTAGAAGGTTTTCTTCAGGACTGCCTGYTTCACGTCTGAAACGCTGGTCTCCAGCTGAATTTTCACAGGAACCACTGCAGATGGCTGAACCATGCGAGTCGGGATCATCATTCACAGACATACAGCCTTGTTTAAAGTGTTTTACTGCGGCTGAGAGTCTCATCATGATGCATAGATTTCCCTCTTTCAGTCCAATACTACAAAGCTAACAAAAAAAGCTAACTTCAAACATACTGTATCTCACTAACTACAAATCATCCAAAGTGGAAATATCACAATAATAAGGTTGGGAATAACCAAAATAAACTATATTTATTAACTAATTAGCACATTAGCAAAAGTTTTAATAGTTTTATGATATAAAAATACAAAAACAAACAAACAAACATATGTAGTTGTATGTAAGTTAGAGAATAAAATCATGCAATTAGAAGAAATCCTGATCTCCAAACAATTACACTTGTCTCCCACTCCCAGTCCTGAAATCCATTTTGGGTAAAGATGTGTTTAGGTCACATCCAGACATCTTTTCATTTTTCAAGCCCATACCATTTATTATTATTTATTTAATTTTTTTTTTAGCATGAAACAAAAATAATCTCAACACCTACTATCAAACCCAGTGAGTGCAGCCCTGAGATTGACCTCTAGATGGCGAGCAAATCCAGTTTATTATATACTGTAAACACCTGTACTGTACTCCAAATGTCCAAAAAGTCATTTTTATTTGTATGCATTAAGATCTCATTCAGTAATTTGATCATATCAAGATCATCAGTTTAAAGACACCTCACCATCCCACCCCTGACCCACACCTCTCCTGTTTCCCTGCCTAGTCAGTAGATGTGACCGTCTGTACTTGCTTACTTCTGAAGCTTCAGTGATCTGTGCATTTTCAGAACACTCGGATATTTTGTTTGCCTTCATTACTCTAATGGCATTTTTATGAATAAGCTTATGCAATGTCACAACATTTATTTCAGTGCAGTCGTACCTTAATTTCAAAGATCTTAATTAATGACGGGAGAGGCAGACTGCTGTGTAATGCCTTCTCCAGCACATTCCAAAGATTCTCGATCAGGTTAAGGTCTGGACTCCACATGTGAAAATGAGGTCTCATGCTCCCTGAACCACTCTTTCATACTTTGAGCCTGATGGATCCTGGCATCGTCATCTTGGAATATGCCCGCGCCATCAGGGAAGCATAAAAATTAATTGATTGAAAACATTCAGGTCGTCAGCTGACCTCATTTTTTGGTCACGTAATTTTTGCTGAACTTTGACCTGACCAATAGGAGCACCCCCAGCATGATGGGCGCATCACTTCATCACCTCTCTTCTTACCCTGATGTACTCTGGAACAGGGCAAATCTGGACTCTTTAGACCATGTGACCTTTTTTGAATACTCCACACTTTATGTTCTTTATGCTCCCTAGCCTTTTTTTTCCCTAATAAACAGCTACACAGCTGTTTAGTCCCAATCCCTTTGGTTCTTTTTGTGTTGTGTGTGTGGAAATGCTCTTACTGTACTTTCATTATTAAACATAGAAGTGATTGGTACTGGGGCGGCACGGTGGTGTAGTGGTTAGCACTGTCGCCTTGCCAGGCTCGATTCCCGTCTCTGTGTGCATGGAGTTTGCATGTTCTCCCCGTGCTTGGTGGGTTTCCTCCGGGTACTCCGGTTTCCTCCCACAGTCCAAAGACATGTAGGTTAGGCTAATTGGCGTTCCCAAATTGCCCTTAGTGTGTGAATGAGTGTGTGTTTGTCTGTGTGCCCTGCGATGGATTGACACCCTGTCTAGAGTGTACCCTGCCTTGTGCCCCAAGTCTCCTGGGATAGGCTCCAGGCCCCCGTGACCCTGAATACAGGATTAAGCGGTATAGATGGTGAGTGATTGGTACTGCTCTTATTTATTTATTTATTTTTAATAATTTGATTTCACAAAGCATTTAAATGATCTCACATCACGCTCATTCAGTATGTCTTTTAGATTTCCTCCTCGATGATGATGCTTCACCACTATCCTTCCTGCTTTTAATAATGTGTTTTATAGTTCTTAATCCAGCATTAGTGGTTTCGCCAATCTTCTTAGTTGTTTTCTTTGCCTGATGCAGGACGATAATTGGATGCTTCTGAAACAGAGTAACATCTTCACCACAACCACAGAATACGTCTTCTGGCATGGTTGGTTAAAAAATGAGAAGCTCCTCACTGCATCATTAGGGTTAAATAACCTGTTGCAGCTGAACCTTATTAATCACTGCAGTAATTATCCAACGGAAGGCTCTTAAATCCTTGCTTAGTTAAATTCAGGTGGTGACTTTTTTCTTTTCATCTGACAGCGTACAAGTTAGTCCTGTTAATTTGTAAAAGGTTAAAGCTAAAAATAATATGCTGATCTTTAATGTAATCAGTGATATTATTATTATTATTTCAGGTTGATGCCCAAGTCTGTCTTTCTGTACGGCAGAACTCTCTGTCAAACTTATTAATACAAAGAAAGAACATTTTTGTAAGGTTGAGTATCTTACGCCTTGATTACGTTAAGTTTTACTTCTTTAATCATCAGCCAAATACACTCCCTGTTCGGTAATCAGAGACTGAATCACAGTAAGTAGATCGAATAAAGATAAAGTTTTGTCTTCAAACAACTCCAGCATGTTAAAATACACTTACACCATACCACTTCAAYGGTAAAAAAATTAACTAACCCCAGTAAAAAATATTCAGTTTAGCTTTTTAAATTAATATTTATTGGAGCAGGTGTTTATTTACTTTAAGCATGTTGCTTATTAGTAGCGTATTTTAAAGTAGATTATTAAATCCGCCACATAACTGTTTTTACTCAACTTTTTTATTTCATTTATGGTGAAGATTGAATTTCAGGTAGGTATTTAAGTACTGCAAAGGCTTCAATAAATTCTGTCCAGCGGTCAATTTACTATTRGATGTGCCCACAGTTTGATTCCTGCACAGTAAACTGTCAAAATGTCCGGTATGTAAYCTGGCACATAACTACTCATGAATTCACTTTTACTCAAATATTTTGATTTAATTCATGGTGCAGGTTTAACGTCAGGCAAATACCTAAAGAGTGGCAAAGTTTCTTTAAAGTCTGTCAGCCAGTTTTGTGTGATGCTGTGACAATATCWTGCTGAACGCACATATATACAAACAGCCATGCAGACAAACATACATACAGCCATACAGATATATATATACAGCCATACATACATAAATACAGAGAGACATACATATATACAGTGGAACCTTGGATTACAAGCATAATTCGTTCCGGATGCGGGCTTGTATTCCAAAACACTCGTAAACCAAATCAAATATTCCCATAAGAAATAATGAAAACTCAAATAATTCATTCCACAGCCCAAAAATATATATACCCAACAGTGTTTCCGTTTGTGTGCCCAAGCGCCGTGTATTTGTGTGTGTATGTGTGTGTGTGTGTGTGTGTGTGTGTGTGGAATTAGCCCCTTCCCTCGCCTCGTCTTACACAGTAAAACTCCTCCTCTCTCCCCCCCACCTCGCTTTTTAAGTTTCACAACAAACACAAACACACAATGGAAACACTGTTTTAACGGGGAAAAAAATATCTCTCTAATCACACTCGCGTGAGCGCAGACTAACRGAATCACTGCTGTAAAGTAAAAAAAAWAATAATAATAAAAAAATCAACCAGCACCTTACCTTTGAAATAACGATAGAGCAGAGTTTCTGTGTGTGTCTGTGTGTGTCTGTGTGAAGCCGGGGAGGGGGKTGTAAAGGCAAGAGAGTGTGTTTGTGTGTCGGGGTGTGTGTGTCRGTGTCAAAAAACTCGGCGTAAACAAAGACATGCTCGTTTTTCAAGTCAAAATTCATTAAAAATCTTTGCTTGTCTTGTGGAACACTTGTAAACCGAGTTACTCGCAATCTGAGATTCCACTGTACAGCCATACAGACATAAATACAGAGAGACATACATATATACATACAGACATACAAACAAACATACATACATACAGACAGACAGACTGACTGACATAAAGACAGACTTACAAACAGACAAACAAATAGATATAAATACAGACATATACATAGACAGACAGACAGACCAGCATAAAGACAAATAGACAAAGAGACATACATACATCGAGATAGACATAAAGACAGACAGACAGACATAAAGACAGTCAGAGAAAATACAGACAGAATCTTTTTCTAAGACTGGTTTCTGGTCCTCTAGTGTATGAAACCTAAATCTATCACTGAAGGCGCGCGTTCTGACCCACGTACAGACAAAACCTTTTTACATCAATTAGTGATCGTGTGTGTTTTTCTTCTCAGGTCTTCACGTTACTCGGCTCTTATTATGAAACACACACACACGCTGGCCGCCATGTTTAAATCCCCGCTCCTGCACGCGCTTCACACAGACGCATATATTAAGCCCGTGCGCGCCGGTACGATTCATATTCGCAGCGCGTCCTTTGTGTGTGCGCGTGCGTGCGCGCGCTTTGTGTCTTYGAGCGCGTCTGTTCTTATAATCTAATTAGATAAAAATAATAATAATAAACGGGGTACGGATCTTGGATTTTTTTTTATCCCCCCCACCCCTCGATGATTGTGTTTATTTTTATTTATTTATCATTGTAAGAGAATCCAGGCTTGATCCGCAGATGTGCGCGAGCGCGGTGCGGGTTTGCACGGTGCGGGGATGGTGAGAGGGGCTCGGGATCTGCTCRTCTTCTTCATCTTCGTCTTCATCATCGCCGCGGCTGTGGATTTGCCAGGGATTTACCCAGGGACAGGACGAGCAGAGCAGTAGAGGAGAGGAGAGGAGGAATACAGACCAGCTACAACAATTACCGGGTACAAGCCGTCCATATACAAGCGTTTGTAAAATACAAAATTCTCACCAGGAATGTGCTGTGTGTGAATGTGTGTGTATGTATGTGGGCCTGTTAACGCTTAGGCATGATATTTATCTCATATTTTAAAWTTTTTTATTATGCTGATCTGTTAACAATGAGCGCATTTGGATTTTTTTTTTCGGGAATAATCATGAACATTCCAGAGGCTCCGCACTTCACAGAAGGCGTCTGAACCAGCGATGGTCTCTAGATGCTGATTATTTTTGGAGACCTGGTGCAAATCATAAGCGCAACATTGTATCATTTGTTCTGAGATCAATCAGATACGCAGGTGTAACGGATATCAGTAGTGCGACTTTGTATCTCTTTTACGCGCAACACAGGGAGCATCCATCCATCCATCCATCCAAAAAAAAAAAAGGTGCTGGAGTAAATAATCTGGCAGAGCAAGACGCCATTAAGGTAGGGGTGTGTGTGCGCGCGCGCGCGCGCGTGTGTGTGTGTGAGTGTTGCCTGTCACCGCCTGACGCACACTGTGCCAAATTGCTCTCTCTAAGGGGAACCTGGACTTTTATACTGCTCTGTCGCCTCGCACCTCCAGGGTCCTGGTTCGATTCCCGCCTCGGGGTCTGTGTGCATGGAGTTTGCATGTTCTCCCCGTGCTTGTTGTGTTTCCTCCTGGTACTCGGGTTTCCTCCCACAGTCCAAAGACATGCTAGTTAATCTACTTGGTGTTCCCAGGRTTAGGGTTATGAATGAGTGTGTGCCCTGCGATGGATTGACACTCCTGGATGAGGAGTCTCCTGGGATGGGCTCGAAACCCCGCGTGACCCTTTATGTACAGTACATAGGATAAAGCACTGTAGATGATGATGAGTGAGTAATCGAAACATTTGCCCCATAAATCATGGGACCGATATTCTTTATTTACTCAACACCGCTTGTTAGAAAGAGTAATACAGAAAAAATATCATGGCCTGATACACCTCAGGTATATGGACAAAAGTATTTGGCCGAACCTGCAAAGCCATTGCATCCATATACAAGCGTTTGTACATGTACTTCAATCCCCTGTTGCGAGTATAATAGCTTGAACTCTTCCTGGAAGGCTGTACACAAGATTTTAGAGTGTTTGTGTGAATTCATGCCCATTTATTCTGTAGGGCATTTATGAGGTCAGGCCTTGATGTTGGATGAGAAGACCTGGCATACAATCTCCATTCCAGTTCTTCCCAAAGGTGCTGGATGAGGTTGAGGTCAGGGCTCTGTGCAGGCCAGTCAAGTGTTTTCACACTAAACTCATCAAGCCATGCCTTTATTCCTTGCCTTGTTCACTGGGGCACAGTCATGTTGGAATAGAAAAGGGCCTACGCCAGTCTGTTGCCATAATGTTGGAAGCATACTGTCACATTGTCCAAGCTGAAGCATTAAGATTGCCCTTCACTGGGGATAAGGAGCCTAATTTAAACACCTGAATTAAATAATTAACAGGTTTGGCGAAATACTTTTGTCCATATAATATATCATGATCTTTGAGCAAAGGAGTTAAGAACTTTGCTCCAGGGCCCAACACTGCCAGCTTTAGAATCCCCTAACCATCAGCAACCCAGAGCCTTGGTCTCTGAGCCCCGACTGCCTCAATATCACACACTGTCATGCAGTCAAGAACGTCCTAAAAACAAAATGACAAATGTGTTTTAGAATTTATTTATTTATATAAATAAATATCAGTCAGGAATCCCATTCTTTCATTTCTGATTTAGAGGTAAAATGCAGTGCTTGTGTCAATGCCTGTGTTTGCCTGTCACAGCTAATTTATTAATTACCCTGCATCCGTAAATGTACAGTAGGTGTGGGCGTGGCCTGACTTGGCAGTCTGTCCTGGGAAACTCTAGGAAACCCAGAGAAACCAGTTTTATTTGTATAGTGCATTTGTATAATAGACGTTGCCTTAAACCAGCTTTGCAGAATTTAAAATTCTGGATCTCATTTTTGAATTTAAACAACAAAAACATTCAATTCAATTCAATCCAGGTTCAAATCCCCAGCATCTCCAAGTTACCATTGTTGGGCCCTTGAGCAAGACCCTAAAAGCAATAAGTTGAGCAAGCCGAGGGCGACCGTGGCACGGAAAATCTCCCTGAGCTGGCTATACTGTAGGAAGAAACCTTGAGAGGAACCAACCTCAACATGTACAGTATAAACTACGATATATAAAAGAATAGCTTTAGTCCTGTAGTTTGACCCTGATGAGCAAACCCGATATGCTGCTCTAAAGGTGAACTTGTAGTTTCTCACCTACATCTGGTTTAAAACCATTAAAGATACCTTCATACCCCTAATCTCCTTCCAGTTTCAGTTTTCCCACTACCAGTGAGAACTGAACCCAGGCCTGTCACACGCAGACGAGAAACCCACCACTGAGCCACCAATGACTCGAGGGTAGTTTGTTAGTAATTTGAATATTTTATTTCTAAATGCTTTTGATGTGATGTATATAAGTGGCAAACAATTATTTTGTCAATTATTTGCTGTTACCCCAGAAAATATTTTTCAGTACAAAAATGAACGAAATTTTTAATAGTTGAGTAAATAATGAATAATCTTAGTGTTGTAAATAATTTTATTTATTTACTTGGTCAAATCATGCAGCACTAATTGCACCACAGTTTTTGTTTGTTTCAACTGATGCATCACAAATCCCAAAGCTTAGAAACTAAGATTAGCACCAGCATTGCGCCTCTGATATTTCTACCAATTTGGGACTAGTTTGACACTTTCCAGGATTTTTTTTCCTCCAATTATCCACACATTGGTGTATATAAATGTGTAATCTAATTAGGCTATAATTAATAAAGGGATAAAATACTGCTGATAATGTAGCAGATTGGCGTTCACTTGTTGTGATGTGTGACATCCAGATGTGATCTGGAGCATCTGGAGATGTGATGGTGGACATTTTGACTTTCTTTGAAAGATATCAAGATTGAGATTGTATACAAAGTGAAATATGTTTTTGGTTATTAAAAACCTTGACGGACTGTCATTATTAATTTTTGAGCGCAGGAATTTCATATTTCTCAATAGTCTGCAATATAGCAATGATTAAAGATAAGCAGTGGCTTCTGAATCGGTCATGATGACGCTTTAGGAGCACATCTAAAAACATTAGTCCAAATGGAATTAGCATCTGGGGTTGTGTTTCGTGCCGTTAAATCATCTGACCTGATCAATTTTAGTCTTTTCTTTCTTGTTTTTGTGACTTTTTATACCTTTTTGTAAATTGTAATCTGGTACATTTAAAATGAAAAATTAATGAAATTCCCTGTGACTTCTGTAGCGACTGAAAATAGTACTGGACTCAAAATCTTCCTAAGTGCCTGCCTGGAGTTTCTGATTGCTTATTGAAACAAGATCCACGTCTTTATTGGGACGTCAGTTTGCTTTCTTTTACTCTTAATTATGTAATTATGGGTAACGCCCCCCATGCTCGGGCCGTATGGATCGGAGTGTGTGCATATTTCATGTACGCACTAAAGTTTACTCTGTATTAATCTCCATCAGGCGTCAAACAGTCTGAAGCCCAAAGATCCCCTGATGCTTGTTTCAGCCTTGAGCCTGAAAGTGTATCGATATTATTGTGGCTTTCTAACCACAAGAATCAGTAGGGGTTAGTTTAGGTTTATTTGTTAAATGAACCTAATTATTAACTGTATTAATAATCAGTATTTTAATAATCAGTATTTTAATAATCAGTATTTTAATGTTGCTGGTTAATGTAAACGTATTTTGTGGTTATTTACGGTGCAAAGCGTGAATATATGAAGTACTAATGTCTTCCAGACTTATTCTGTTTCGACTCTGTGCCAGACGTCCACGCACTTGTACTGTTCAATTTCAACGTTTGTAAAAATAATAATGTTGGAATTATTTATTTATTTATTTTATGAATACTTGTCTTATGTATTATTTTGAAGCAATGAACACGCCCCAAAAAAGATTTGTTGGTTTTTGGCCTCAATCTTGACTCTGTTAAGTTTAGACTCATCCTCTTGATGTTGGTCTTGACTAGTCCTGGTCTTCTACTTAAAAATGGTGGTTTTACTGCGATACTACTAATACTTCTTACTACTATTGGTCACATGTGAAATTCTGTTTTTCCACATATGCCAGTTGAGAACAGCCTGTACCTGCTAATCTCAAGAGCAAGCATGCCTAGTCCTTCCCAGGGGATGTGTGTGGGATTTAATTTTTAATGGGGGTGGCATGATAGAAATGCACCAGAAGACCCAGTGCACCACAGCTGCTGTGCCCAGCAGGCAACAAGTCTAAGACCACTCACCTGGCCTTCAAACTCCCCAGATCCTGCACCCAAGGGGTCCTGCTTTTTGTCTCTTTCTTTAATTTGTACATTTGATACAGCTGATGAGATTTCCCACCTACTGTGACCTCATATAAGAAGACCCCTCCACTGGCTTTGACGCGCTACTCTCAGCAGTAGCTTGCTTACGTAGACACCGAAAGGGTGCTTTTTGAAGACTAGTGAAAAAGGAGGGAGCTTGAAGTATAAAAATGTATATATGCAATATCTGAGGGTGGAGGATTAACATGGGAGATATTTCAGGAGAAACATTAACTTAATTTTTTTTTTAATATATATATATAATTGTCTTATGACTGTTTGTCTTAATTCTTCAGTTGTCACTAAATTGATCTGAATCATCTGATCGTTACACCTAATTCTGTGCAGCAATTAACATGGTAGCGTCATTAACCGTGAAATCTTGTAAGAGCGGTAAAATGTGGAGCTCCTGCGCCTGAGGTCATCCGGTTGGCTGGATGTTATGTACAGCAGCTCTTATCGATCTGGTGTGGCTTCATCTCTGTGCCTGTTGCTGCACGTCTGTTCGACTGAGATAACTGATCCGTGCAAACGTTAAACTTGTGGGCTGATCCAGGGTCAGCTGTTCTGTAGCTGGTCCTGCTGTAACTGGTGGACAGGAAACAACTGGTTTCAGATCAGTCTGAACTGTAGCTTCCTCCATGTCAAAGATAAGCAGCTCATCTCCATCCAACTGTTGCGTGACAGCTGCCTGTGCTCAGAGAAATGAGCAGAGTTTGTCATGTTTGTCGTTTTCAGGGCGTGTGGTTTATCTGAGGAAGGTTTCAGGAGCAGTATGTAAGTGCGACAAGAACGAGAAATAATCCTGAAGGCGTTTCAGCAGTAAATCACGACGCCATGAATTAGTAAAATAAAGCACAATTCCTTTTACTCCAGATTTTATTTCCTTTTCTTTTTTATTCTTTTGTTCCTTTCTTTCTCAGGCTTTATTTTACTTTCTGTAATTTGAGTTTGTTCTTGTTTTTACATTCTTAATTTTTCCTTCCTCGGCACATTTTTTTTTTTTCAGTTTTTTTTTTTTTAAATCAAAATTTTATTCATGTCTACACTCTTGAACACAGACCTATTTGATAATTAGTTTTTTGCTTTTTCATGTGCTCTTTCTTTTCTTTTCCATGTCCTTTCTTTCCCTTGCTTTTTGTTTTCTTTTGCTCTTTTTCTGTATTTGTCATAATTCAAGTCCATCTCTTTTTTTTCTCTCTTTCCTATTGTTTCATTACTCTCCCTTTCCTCTCTGTTTGTCTTAATTTCCTGTCATTCGTTTCCCTTTTTTTTTTTTTTGTTCCGCACATTTTCCTTACTTTTTTGGTATCTTCACCTCTTCTTTTAACCTTCTTTCTTTCTCATTGTTCATACATACACATATAATGTATTTTTTTATGTAATATAAATATATTTAATGTATTTTTCCCTCAACTTTTAAAATCTCTCTCTCACTCACACACACACACACACACACACACACACACACACACACACACACAGAGTCCATCTTCCTTTCTCTCAGTCTTTCACTCTGCTCAGGACTGTGTCTACCTTTCTCAGTGTGTGTCCTTATTTCACATTTCTTCCATGCCCCTGAACCACAGAGTCTTTAACAGGACCATAATAATCTGACACGCTCGGTGGTATTTCTGGCACCCTGTCAGGCCGCTGCTCTTGATGACGATACTGTATGATGAC
This sequence comes from Clarias batrachus, assembly GCA_003987875.1. Lineage (NCBI taxonomy): Eukaryota > Metazoa > Chordata > Actinopteri > Siluriformes > Clariidae > Clarias > Clarias batrachus. The sequence goes on from QMIH01001022.1 coordinate 160,874, forward strand.
TCGATAAACGCGATAAGTAATGCGATGTGCGTCTGCGCTGCATTATGCTCAAACAGCATAGACAAAACCCCCGGATGGCTGAGGTTATCAGGGGGGAAAACCTCTGATCTGCTTTGGCAGGAGGTTCTGGGACGTTCCGCTTTAGCCAGCTGATATTAAAAGTGATGTTGTGTAGACAAAGTGAGTGACGGTGCACTTTCCAGTGTGGGTCGATTCGAGGCTGTAATTTCAAAAGAGAAAATATTTGATGTGATGGAAAGCTTTCACTCGCTTTGGCTTGCTGGTTTGTTTTTGCCCCCAGGCTTGGGTTTTTGTTCTCTAGGTAAATATTAGTTTGTTAGTTTTGCTTTTTCTTGGTTGCTTTTCTGCTCTAGGTTAGCTGTCACTAATTAGTTAGCATTTGCTTGCCATGCTGCCTTCAGGTTTATAGGATTAGTTTTTGCATCCTTGTTTTATTTTTAGAGAGCGAGCATTTGATGGGATGTAAATATAAGGGGGACATTCGACTGTGAAGAATTGAGGGTGAAAACTCCCTTTATTTCTCTATATAATCCCCTGCTACACTAATTCTCTTATCCCAGTGTTTCACTGTTGTTGTTGTTTTTTTTTTTTTTTTATAATTTTTTTTTAGGGGTCATTTCCTTCTTGGTTTCTACTCATTATGTTAGTTTTCCTCAGCAGGCTAGTTTTTGCTTGCTAGCTGACCTTTTACAGTTTCTCGTCACTGTTTTTTCTTTTCTCATCATTGCCTGCTGACTTTTTCACTCCCTAGGTTAGCTTTCACTAAATAATTAGCTCTTTGTCAGGCTACCTTTGCTATTTTGTATTATTCTTTGCTTTATTTTGGTCATTAGATTTGTTTTTGCTTGCTAGTTTAGCTTTCACACAGTTTCTGGTTACTGTGTTCATCATTGCATGCTAGTTTGCTTTTACTCACTAGATTAGCCTTCACTTGCTAATCTTTCAGTATTAGCTTTCAATTGTTAGTTGGTTTTGCTAGCTTGTTCAGTTAGATATCACTGCTTGAGGTATTTTTAGTCAGCTAAAGTGACGTTCAGTCAGTTTTGCTCACTAGGTTAATCTTTGCTAGGTTTGCGCTCATTTGATTAGCTCTCATTCGATTAGCATTTTGTTTACAAGGCAAGTCAATTTCATAGCCTAAATTAGCCATCAGTAGCTACTTTAGTTATAAGGTTTGTTTTTGCTCACTAGTTAGCATTTCACATTGTAATGCATCAGATAGAAGGATAAAAATATGCCTAAATTTTGTTTTGCTTTTATATTAGTTTAAACCTCAAGTTTATTTGGAGTGTATTAGTTTTACATGAAGATGTTGGGAGTCTTAGATTTTAAATCCCTAAAATACTCAAGGAATAACTATTATATTCAAACAGACTGCCCATTCCTGCTTCTTGGACAATATCACTCATCACAAAAGGTCCATTTTTACTAACTCCAGGTAAAATACTTTATATCCAAACTGAATCGATGTTGCACTATAATATCTTATATTCTTTGTAATGAGTTTTTGCTTTCTATTATCTGGTAGCAACAAAACCATGTCATTTAAGACACATAACAATAAACTATATACGTCATGGTAGAAGATGTATAGTCAGGGTATAATGGACTAATCTGCTCGCCGGCTGCCTGACATTCCACATTACTCGGGTCATAAAATGCCATGTGATCATGGATGCAACATGCAGACAAACAAACGTGCATGTAAATACTAGATGCAAATACAGGGGTGAAGAGCTCATTGTTTGTTATCCAGATATAGATGTCCAGATCATTTTCATGTTAATGCAATGACGGGCTGCATTTAATTCCACTTGACAAGCATAAATCCATGTAATGATCAGTGATTCATATTGTAAGGTCCATGATTGAACGTTATCAGACACAATTTTTAGTTCATTAAAGAACCAATTACACTGTATGATGATGCTGCTGTACGATTCGCCATACTGTACGATTCGCACGCAACTTGGCACAGGTTTTATGCTGAATGCCCTTACTGATGCAACCCTCCCATTTTATCATGGCTTGGGATCGGCACTGCATCCAGTGGCTGGGGTTTGGGCATTAAGTGGGAATTGAACCCGGGCCTTTCGCATGGCAGGGAAGAAACCTACCACTGAGTAATCCATGCATTGCATTATTGTATTAAAATAAATGCATGAATTGCCTGAAGTAGTATAGAAAAGTTGTATATACCTGTGAGTATGAGATTTCTAGGTACAAGCATAAAAGCAGGTGAAAATTTCTGATAATTATTTGTGAAGATAATGTCTGTATGTGACGTTCCTGTAATTGACTTGAGGAATAAAACCAGAAACTTGTTTCAAATGAAAGCACTCCAGCCGTGTGTATGTGTGTCTGAATGCTGGTGGAGTTGACGGGTACGAAAAATTGTGCTGCTTTCACCTTCATATCAAGGTTGAAGAGCCGGCCTCACTATTTTTGTGTTACACTACGTTTTCCCCAGGCTTTGCTGCCACCACAATCAATATGTCAATTAAGTAGGACGGATTTAGCAAATGGACAGTCCAGGCTGGGGAAAAAAAAAAAAAGTCAACCGCAATGCTATTTTTATTTTTTATTTTTATTCCCACTTTTACCTGTTACATGTTAGCATTATAATTCGGTTTTCTGTCAGCTTGTAGTTTTCTGTAATCAGTTCACATTTACATGGGTGGTTGTTGTGTTGTAGGAAAATATTTCACATTGTGGTGGGTCAGTGTGGAAAATCTCTGGGTTACAGGCTACGTGCTTATAAAAGCCACATCCAGATCAACACCCACGCTGGTGCCGAAAGATTTTTAAGGTGTTGCCTGGGTTGTAACAATGTTTTTAGGGAATTTTGTGCACGGCTTCATCGTGATTGCTGTGATTGGGAGCATAAAGTATATAGGTGAAAATGTACAATAAAATCCTAGTACACAAGTTTGTAGTATATAGATTAAGATATTTGAATGAAAAAATGCATGTTTTATTTTATTTTTTTGTTGTTGTTTTTTTTTTTTGTAAATCTCCCAGTTTGCCAGCTGTTGATAAAAATATTGTATAAAATATAGCTGGGTATGGAAATTATTTATGTGCACGTGTGTCTGAGTGTGAGAGAGAGAGAGAGAGAGAGAGAGAGAGAGAGAGAGAGAGTGTGCACACGCATGCACACACTGCAGGACAGCCAGTAATTAGATTTAGCCTCATAAGACGAACCATTTTTATCATGTGAGTTATGCTGCTGCCCACGGTTATCTCTTGTTAGCCGTAATCTCCCAACGTTAATAGCTCCGGGCCAAACGAGGTGACGAACTAAATCGTTTCCAATATCACCACCCGAAGTTGGGCATGTCTACAATAATTCAGACCCGTCATAAGTAATTGAACTGCGAAATGATTTGTCTTGGTTTTGGCTATTTGCTGCAGCAATTAAAGCGAGCCTTAAAGTGAGACGCTCAGCTTTTAGTTTGAGTGTCTTCCTCTGAGGTTTACTCAATATTCCTGATTATTCAGTCTCAAATTAAAGCTGACTGTTTGCATTTTAATTACCAAGTTGCTCTTTTACTTCCCATCCAGTGTGTTCTGGTAGAATGCCAAAAGGCACATTGTGATACTGTTCAGAAATATATTAAACACACAGACACCATATGTGTGAATATACAGTATACTGTAAAAGGCCACTAAGCAAAGCTTGACATCAGTGTTTATCGGTTATTCATTTTACTCCAGATATTTGAATGTTTGAGTTTTTCGTATCATAACATTATTTTGTTTGTACAGGATTTGTATAGCTGTTTAAAAATAATTTCATAATTTGAATGTGAAAAGAAACGCACTAAACCGGGTGGTTTTTGGGTTGCCATGGTGTGACCTATTTTGTTATGGAGAACTTTGAAGGAATGGACAACTCGGTGGATAAGATGTTGGTCAATCAATTGGAAGGTCATAGGGTTCAAACCTCAGCACCGCCAAGCTGCCACTGGTGGGCCTCCACTGCTCAGATACATAATGAGAGAAATGTGAGTCGCTGTGGATAAGGGCTAAATGATGTGTGCTAAATGGTGCTTGTTGTTGAAGATTTTGCCATTCTGAGCAATGGTTGTTTATCTTTGCTGTTTCAACTTTTTATATTTTCCTAATGAAGAAAAGAGAAGAAAGAACTGAACAAAAAATTACTCAATTTGAAGTAGAATCATGGAATGGAATCATTCAGGAATGGTGAATCACTTCCTAGATTAGTGAGCAGATAAGCGTGGGGTTTTAGCATTGACCGCATCCAGAAGAGTTGCATGAAAAGGAAACCACCTTCCTGATGTAACAAGCTCTGTGGTTTTGCGTACATGTGATCTGGTACTGCAGGTGGCTCTATAAAAATGTCATACCCATTTCCATGACTTCAGAAAGAAAGTTGTTCCACAGTTATGCTACAGTACATTACTGTATTACGAAATTACTGTACAGTAGCACAATTTCATCTCTGCAAGTTTGCTACGGTGTAAAGTGTTATTTTAGCTACTTAAGTTAGTTTTTTTCTTTCTTTCTTTCTTTTTTTTTTTTTTTTTGTAGTAGTCCACCAATTTCATGATCTCACTCACACTTCTAAGATCCCATCACTGATCGCAGGGTCAGAATAATTTGAGATGAACTGAACCACTCGTACAAACGGATCACTTTTCACATGCCACATTACTGTATGTCCCTTATTTCCTTCCTTTTTTTTTTGTCTTCATGTCTTCAAGTCCTCATTGTCATACCTCCTTTTTTTCCCCCCCCTCGCACATTTATTTGTGATTCAGCTGGTCTGATCTGATTTAATTTTCACCATCCAGTAATCATCATTATTATTATAATTGAATTAATCACTGGTTTATAAAACAGTGTTATGAGTCATGGAGTTTGGATTAATTAAATATTCAGGTTGATGGAATGGAGACAAATTGCTCCTTTCTGGTGTAAAGCATTGCTGCAATTTCCATCAAGACTTTTTACTACATATTTAAACATCTCTCAAAAGGTTTCAAACAGGAATATACATATATACAGTACATACATATAGTACAGGCATAATGTACCTTTTTCCCATGCTCCATATTATTTTCTTATTTTGGCTTAATATGCTCTCTACATCCCTCTTTTTCATTTCCTGGTTCGTTCCTTCTTATCTCTCAGTTCATTTTCTCTTGGCCTCTTCCTTCCCAATCTGTCATTCCTATTTTTATTGCAAACCTGAACATCCCTACATTTGTCCTCTCTCTCTCTTCTCATTTCCTGATTCCATCTCTCATTTTTCCCCCTCTTCCCCCATCTCTCCTCTCTCCATTTCTTCTCTTCTTTATTTTCCCCTTTCTCTCTCTCTCTCTCTCTCTCTCTCTCTCTCTCTCTCTCTCTCTCTCACTTTAACATGCTGCTCGAGGAGGACCGAGAAATGTTTCATCATTTTTAAATAAAACTAGGTCAGTGGGGTTGTTTGAGCATTAGAGGTTGGAAAAATCCCATGATGCCCCTGTGGGAATGGCATGGACCGGTTTGTGTTAGCTCGCCTTGATCATCGCCTGGTTTGTGATCCACAGCGCTCAAAGGAAAAAACTCGGCATGAGGAATTTGTCATGTAGCTGGCGTGTACTGTAGATCGACACTGCCACTTCACAATGTAGTGAAATGTTGACAAACTGCAAAGTGAAAATTAGTGTCAAACATTAGAACCTGGAGTTGATCTGTAATGACTAAAGAATGTGTAAGAAGGGATGCAGTTACGAGCGGCCTTTCACCAGGACCAGGACTTTTTAACAGTGGYGTTTTATTCTCCTTTCAGAGAAGCTAATGCATATGYTCTAATTTGCATATACATTAACTGCCATGGTTATTTGCATATCAATGTGCGTTGCATGAAGAAGRAGAAGGTTATCTGAAGACACTTGGAACAGAATAGAGGCTTATAAGGATAGAAGATAAATTGTACTTTATGGCTTTTTATATAAAGAAGTCCTCTTTGGTTAGGAACCTCAGTGTAACCAAGTACTTTCACAATTCTGTTGTTTTTATCAGAAGTACCACGAAAAAAGGTGCATTGAGGGGAGGCGAAATGGACCTAAAGACAATAGTTATGGATGATTATTATTATCTTGTTTCAGTTTACAGCAAAGAACAAAAATACATGTGGATGCATGAMAAACAGTAGGATCAGTCATTGGTCTTTGGGAACAATTGTGATTTAGTTTATTCTTTGTTGGGAGCAAGAGTCACCAGTGATTGTTCCCAATGATGAGTCAACTATAGACCGTTGTTCCCAAGGGCAAGTGGTCATCAGTGGCTGGTCTTTGGGAGCTGTGGATGTCGGCGGGAACGTTTGTGTTGAGTCGGTTGGTTTTTGGGAATAGTGATCATTGGGAATAGTGGTTTTTAGTATGATTCTTCTTTAGGAAAAATATTTRTCCCTGGGAACAATGGTGGTTGGTCGATTCTTCTTTGGGAACAATGGGCCCAGTGATTGGTGTTTGAGAACAATAGTGTTTAGTTGATTTGGTCTTTGGGAACAAGTGTCATTAGTGATAGGTGTTTGCTTCAAGCCCTTATTTATAAGAACAATAGTCATCATTTAGAAAAAATGGATTTAATTTATTCTTTATGTTCATCATTGGGGGAAATGGCATTCAGTTGATTTCTTCTTTTGGAGCAAGGCTTGTTAACRATTGGTCTTTGGGAACAGTGGGTATTTTTTTTTATTTTTTTTTTATTTTTGAAGGAACACTGTTCATCATCGGGAACAGTGGTGTTTAGCTGATTTCTTATTAAGGAAAATTGTTATCCTTGGGAACGATGGTGTTTTGCTGGTTCCTTTTGGGGAACAATGGCCATCAGTGGGTGATCTTTGGCAACAATGGTGTCTAGTTGATTCTTCTTTGGGAATACAAGTCATTAGTGTTTGGTAAACAGTCGTCAGTGTTTCAACCTTGTGAACATGGACCATCASATGTCTTTCTTTTTTTAATTTATTATTTAATTTTATTTATTTAATTTGTTTGTTTATTTATTTAGTGGAACAATGGTGACCAGGGTTTAATTACTGAGACCTCAGTCAGGCTTTACATGTCATCAGTCAAGCAAACCTGCTTTCTCAACTCCAATAACCTGCAGATGCTCAAAAATTGCTAGATTTTTCACTATGCTCTTTTTTAAAACTTTAATACTAAACTAACTTGAGTTYGAATGGTCTGCAGTTTGGAGAGTCCCTAAATTTTATTGATTTATCCACTGTGGTTTATCAAGTCATTTATTTATAATTTTCCTCAYACSTTCATGATAGTAAGAGGAATGTTGTGAAGGCAATAGAGATGAAGGGGGAAATTGATTGCTACATACTATGTAGTGCAGTACGTGTCACAAAATCAATAATTCCTTGTATAATTGCTGTTTCATAACAACTTCTTTTCTATAACAACTTTTATATATCGCTCTGTCACTAAGCTTAAAGTATTGGTCCAGTATATTGCATAGCACAGTTACTGCAAGGGTCCTATTCCTCTTACACCACAGCAGTTTTCCAGCTGTGACCGTTCATATTCGTTAGTCAGCATCACTGACTCTTTAGCTATTTATAGTTAACGAGTGATTCTTGCAGTCTCGAACATGCGTGTGCTCGCCATCTGTTGGTCAGGAGAGGATCAAGTTCATGCTTCACAAGCAGTCCGGATCTTGGTCTAACCAGCTTGTCTTGATCTTTACCATGAAAACGAAGGTGTGGTTGGCACGGTCAGAAACGTGCACCACCTTGGCATTTACTCAAGCTCCCGTGACACCTGAATACCCAAGATGCCAAATGCGGGGGACGTAAACACCGTTTCTTGGATACAGGCAAAGTGAAAGCTGACTCTAGAATTGTTCTGCGGGTTCCTTGGAAGATCACGGGAGATTTAGTTCCAGTTTCGTGAGTTACTGAGGGCTCTTCAGTGAGAGACTTTTGCTAGTTTTACACAAGTGCAATGCATTTGAAATTTGGTAAAATTCAGATTATTATTGTTTTTTTTAATGCTGTTGAAAGAATTTGTGTGAAAAAGAACTAGGACCAAATAAGCTCCTTTTTCTTTGTTCTGAGCATTCTAACCCTCGCAGTTGAAGTGCTTTCTCGCGCCTGTAGAAACAATAGCAATAAATGTACAGCTCATTATTTTCCTCTCTTGCTCATAAATCTGGCTTTTGTTCATTTTTCGATTTGGGGGGTGGTGCGGAGAGATGGGTCTTCCCTGGAATAATCTGCCAGAACCAGACAGTCAAGTCCTTTGAGTCATTTATAAATATGATTCATTGCTCAGGAGAGTGATTCAGCTGCTTCTTTCTCTCCCTGTCACCGTGGTAACAGCACCCCTCCAGCCTCAAGTCCACATCCTCATCATAAGACTTTGCCACGGCAAGGCGAGCGCCAAGCACCGGATCTCGTTCCTGTCTTGGACGGATTATTTTGGGGATCAGCTGTTGCGTTGTTGGTGCTCCGAGCCAATCAGAGGGAGGAGGGAATGGAAACAGAGGCTGGCTGCGCTGTCATTGAGACTGTGGGAGTGTGGAGGCCGGTCTAGCAGAGCCATCTGCTGCAGTGCTGCTGCAGCCAACCCTCCTCCACCCCTCCCTCTCTCTCTCTCAATCTCAATCTTGCTTTGTCTTTGTCCTTCTCAGCCTTTTCTGCAGTCTGAGTAATCATTATTTTACATCTGCCATTGTGTCTGGCGTTCTTCTACTCCGCCTCAGCTCCCTTTTTGATCACCATACTCCTTTAAGGCTTGTGTTTCTGTTTATTGAAGCGCTTTTAAGCTCAAGGCCAGATGGTGTGGTCAGAGTGCACAGTATCCAAATCCCATGCACAGGAAACAGAGCTTTATTATTTCCTCTTGTCTTAATTAAGGTCACATAATATTTATCTGTATTTGTACTACGTTACTAAGGATGCTGTAAAGGCATCACATAGTCACGGGGGCTTCGCGTCTGACCATTTGCTCGAATTGGTATGAAAGTAAAAATCTACTC
>QMIH01001023.1:19073-39934 GCA_003987875.1 Clarias batrachus
AAGGCTTCCTCAAGTAGACCATCAGGAACAGCCTGGTGGACTAGAAATATGACTCTTCTCCGCTCTACATGACTGATAATTGTTTTTGCTCTATTCAAACTGATTGCTTCACCACCGCTATTGGGAAACATAGTGAAATCACTGGCTGTTTGTAACCACACACAATAACATCTCAAATACAGCTCCTGAACAYGTCTACCCTTTCACACTGCCGGTTAAATCTCTGTGTTTTGCAGAGTATTTTTTTTTCCAAGATGTCTAAGTGTTTTCGATAGACTTTACGATAAACGTTCTAAAGGAGACATAAAACAGTCTTTAGCTTGCTCCTTTTAGATTGGTTAGCTGTCCTGTGACTTGGCATGTGCAGCAGTTTTTGGAAAGATAAGATGACTTCGCATGTGACGGATAAAGCACATGCCTAACGGTTTATTTAACTGTCATGTGAGTAAGAGAGCAGAGACTTGGCTTTGAATAAAGTGGGAGAAATATTATGATAAAACATTTTTTTTGGGTGGGGAGGAGGTGAGCATTGGATATGTCTCACAAGAGTGACTTATCRACCCTTATGCAGTAACATAGATAATATGTACTGTACATATAATGTGCTCTATATATCTATAGCTGAAAAGTGCATGCATGTCCAGATTTGTTTCATACCATTATTCCTACTCGTCTATAAATTTCACGTCATATATAGTGTATACTGTATGTTGTACGTTATGGTTATGTAGATTTATTTTGTGATTCTGCATATTATAGTTTTACCGACGTCCCAGTGTATGTACAGTAATGCTACACTTTACTGAAATGTTCACCTGTTGCACTTTATGSCGCGTGTTACTACATACAGAGCACCTGTTTTGTCTTGTCGTGCTGTAGACGTGATATTTTATCCCATTGTCCGCAGARGGGAGGTACTGGAACACAGACTTCAAATTGAAGTTTCTGTAACCTCACACGTTCTGACCTTTAGTTCCATGTTAATGTTTTGTACAGAGCTGCCTAGCAGCTAAAGGCCTTTGGGGAATAGTTAAGAGAGCCTGTGAATGTGTGTGTTTTTGTCTCAGAGCTGCACACAGCGGCCAAATATCGTCCTTCCTCTTCCCCTGTGATAAAGGGAGGGTCTTCATATTGTCCCACTTTCAGTCACACATGGAGACTTGCTGTAGTAAACTCTGTTCTAATTAGCCTGTTAGCGCACAGCAACACACCTCTACTGACACATACAAACAGCTAACCGGAAAGTTTTCCCCAGTCATTCTGATTCACACTAGCACTGACTGAATCACACAAGATGATACACACATACACACCTAATCACTTGCCAGATTTAAATTCAGCTTTGGTCATACARTGTAGTTACTCAGTCCTCAGGGAGTGAATATTTSTACAGGAGTTTTCTAGAATCTGGCAAAATATGGATTACTATGCATTTTTGTCACAGGAAGGAATTACTCTGTGAGGAATTAGATAACTTTGTTTAGTAACTTCAAGTGTATGACTCATTCTGAAGTCCTCGTCTCCCTCTCATGCTCTCTTGTCCTGTCTCACTCTATCCACCTCATAAACATAACATAGTCAAAATTTCAAATCCTTCTGGTTTTAAGTCAGATTTCTTGAGCAGCTCATTAGCTTGTTAGCTAACCACCCTGTGTGTCTTTACTATCTGGGGAATTCTGTGAGTCAGCTCCATAGATTGTATGATCAAATCATGTCTATGTTGCCAGATGATACACAGGGGATTGGTAGAGAAAGTAGTATCATACGAGTGGAGAGGAACATTTTTACAGCATAACACAACAAACGCCATTTCAGACTATTTTGGTCAAATTATTATACTTAGAAACTCAATGTTGTCTGTAACAAAGTGTTTCATTCCCTATATAACGTTATCTTAGAAACTGTCTCCATTTTACGCAAAACATGTCTTTTATCTGCCAGATTTTAACAGTGGCTGAGGAGGATGGTTTAAATGTGCTCAAAGGGTTGAATGTTGGACATTAAACTCTGTTACAGCTTTCTCATTCATCAAGCTGTAATGAATTTCAGGAAGTCAGTTAATAAAATAATGTAATGTAATGAACTGGAATAAAATTTGATTAGTTACCTGTGTGGCGATTTATCCTTACTGTTTATTTCTAATATTTACCTTTTTTTTAAATATATTTTTTTACATTTATGTTGCATTGAGGTGGTGAAATGTTGCCATATCTCTAAGTAGCGAGCTTCCAACATTGACACATTAGCAAGCAGCATAGCATCATCTCTGTTAGTTGAGAATTATTTGCTAAATTTGTTTATAATTATAACAAAACCTGAAAATAATGCATTTGAATATTTTCAGAATTACCAAACTTATAGGATTGCAATACAAATTAAATTGGCAACTACAGTACAGACCAAAAGTTTGGACACACCTTCTCATTCAAAGAGTTTTCTTTATTGTGTTCTTTATTGTGTTCTTTATTGTGTTCTTTAGCCCAAACGAGTCTCTTCTGCTTGTTGCCTGTCCTTAGCAGTGGTTTCCTAGCAGATATTCTACCATGAAGGCCTGATTCACACTGATTAACAGTTGTTCTAGAGATGTGTCTGCTGCTAGAACTCTGTGTGGCATTGACCTGCTCTCTGATCTGAGCTGCTGTTAACCTGCGATTTCTGAGGCTGGTGACTCGGATGAACTTCTCCTTCGCAGCAGAGGTGACTCTTGGTCTTCCTTTCCTGGGGCGGTCCGCATGTCAGCCAGTTTCTTTGTAGCGCTTGATGGTTTTTGTGACTGCACTTGGGGACACTTTCAAAGTTTTCCCAATTTTTCGGACTGACTGACCTTCATTTCTTAAAGTAATGATGGATGCTTGTTTTTTTCTTTACTTGGCTCCTTTTTTCTTGCCATAATACAAATTCAACCTCTTTGAATGAGGTGTGTCCAAACTTTTGGTCTGTATTGTAGGTATCAAGATAATTTTGTATTGGTGATTCCCATCCCTAAATGAAATACAAGTACATGTTTCCCAACATCTGGAATGGATTCTGTGAAATAGGATGTTATGACATTTGGATGTTATACAAACACCATGTTATATACTTAGCAAAGTATGTTAATTACTGAAGTGTAAGCACAGTGGTGCAGCAGAACAATAACATTGCAAAACTTTTAAATCTGCCCAAGTGATTTGTGGAAAGCTGATGAACATGCTGTGTGTGGGAATCTATAGCGTTCATGTTGTTTGGTTCCGTCCATTATTACTATAATGTTAGCTCATAACCCCTACTGATGTGCCTGACCGACACGTCAGGAAGCTGATGCATGCATGTTACTTTGCATACCTGTACTATAATAGGGAGCTGTCGTTATGTACCGGAGTGACACTGACCCCTGGTAGAGGAGGACACTGAAAAGGCTGGAAACGGACATGTTTTATATTGCTTATAACATTTCATATGATCTTCAACAGTCTTTGTAAATAAAGGTTTTGTGTGAGCACATTTTTTTCATGATCTGAATGGCTGCCACTACTTATGCTTTCACTGTGTTTTTGTAGTGAGTGAAAAAGAAGTTTGCTTACAACGTTATGACTTAAAGGAAAGAAGAATCTGTTTAATAGTTCATTGGAAAACTTGTTTTTCTGGAAACTGTAACTCATGGCCTTATCTCATTTTGCTGTCAAACGTGTCAGATATTGCTAGGATTTCATTGATTTTCTGTGTGCATGCAAAGCATTGAGTTAAACAGTTTGTTTAAGTAAGTGACAATGTAACAGCGGAAAAAAATCCCATAAATTAGGTGAAAGAGACAGATCCAAATGATCGACTTAAATTTATATTTGTACTTTATGATGTTATGGCATTGCAGTCCAACGTTTCTTCAGTTCCTCATTCACCAACTTCASTTTCCACCTGCAGATGGTTCACGTTTACTGTTTAATGTGAAAAAATGAAGAATAATTGTAAGCAAAGTTTCATCCTATCCTGTCCTGTCGCTGCAAGCCTATGGGGACATTATAAAGGAAAATCACGTTTGGCAGGAAGTAGCACAGTTTGTTTGCGGTCTTTTAGATGGTCTATTGCAGTTAACAGATTTTGCTTATCTTTCAGCCAAGCTCGCATCTAACATATAAACACAATTTCACACTGATTAGTACATTATTTCATTTGTGTTTAACTAGTTAGATTTAAATGCTGTAAATTGCACAGTTATTACTGTTTCTCATTCTCGAACGCTGGAGAGATGCCATCACTACTTATTGCGTTCTGGTGTGAACGTAGGGTTGCTTTCTGTGTTTCTAATAAGTGTGTGTGTGATTCAGAGAATTTGAGAGAAATCAGGAACAGAGCCATATTGTGGCAGTATCAGTGTACAACTCTGTTCCTGCGTGAAAGGTCGTTTGTGTGAAGAGTGACTGCTTGTATGTGTGTGTAAGAGTGAGAGAGATTTGGGTAGGGGGCAGTTGGGCAGGTGCAGTGACAGCTGGTGCGGGCAGCCCAAACCGAGGGAGGGGGGAGAGAAACAAGTGAACATGGCAGTGGAAAAGAGGACGTGCGATTGGCGCCAGTAGCACTTYCAACCAGTTTTGATTTTCCACTGCACAACATGACGAGTGTTTTTATGCTTCAAGGACGTTTTAATGTTAATTATATCAGCGCTGCTTTCTGTTCTACTTWTGTAGCACTGGCTGAATTTGTCACCGAGTAATCATTGAGTGGGTTTGTGTGTAGTGTGTCTATGTGCGGGTAGGGAAGGCAGAGAGGGAGAGAGTGAGAGAGAGGGCAGGTTGAAGAAAGAGGACAGCTATGAACCAGCCTTCATTGAACAACACTTTCTAGAGAGRGAAAAAATAAAAGCAGCAGAGGGAGGAGACGGAGGAGAGAACGTGCAGCATGTAATTTGGGTTTGGCGTTTCAAGTCATGTGCGCTATTTTTACACCCGAAATGAAACCCACATCTCAACTACATGCTCAACAGGCTGATTACAGTGCGATGAAACTAGTAGGACAAATGAAACCTGGAAGTGGCATTAAAAGGGAAAAGCAGAAATGACATTATCTAGGATGAGGGCTAAGGGCTGTAGGACAGCATGGAGACAGCAGACGTGAGAACGAGGCGAGCCAAGAGAGAGGAAAGCAAAACACACTCAGAGCCAGTGACTTTTGATGATTATTTCCAAACCCATCTGTTTCATGCCCGGCAGGTCCCAACGGGCATTTAGCTTTATGTTTATGCAATCTTCACTGAATCAACCATATTAACACAACGGTAAATGGAAATGACTGTGCTGAGCGGGCAAAAGCTTGCTAAAAAAAAAAAAAATCAGAACAAGGTTTATTGTGTCTTTAAATGAATTCCTATGTTTCCTTAAAGGCAATTGTAGAGTAAGAAGGCGCTGAGAAAGAAACGTTAGCGCTTAACTAAAAGCGTCTTTMACACACATTAGCCCATCAGTTCTGCTCTTTAGTCTTTTTTACTCCTAAGCCTTAGGGAGGTTTTGCATTCTGTCTTTTCTCAGATTAGGCATACTTGTTGGCTTTTGCTCTTAGAGCAAGTGGCATAAATGTATGAACCCATGTATGCTAATGTATGCTAGTTTATAGCTTTTATATATTTTTCCGTTCAGCTTTGTAGTAAAGAGTTTCTTCAATTGGATTCTGATAGAGTACAAAGTTATTATTTTCCATCAGCTCAACCATTTTTTAATGGAGGCGGGCTGGATGGAACGTTCCAAAATCAGAATCTCTCGTGAGTAACTTGAACCATTTGTAAAAACTGGAGAAGGTTTTTTTCCAGTTTTATAAATGTTACCATGATTTGTGATGTTTCATTAATTAAAAAAAACTACATATTGAAGAGCTTAGTTGTAATTAAATCTTTGTTAGTGTTTTTATATGCTTGAAATGTTTGTTTGGCTTTTTACCTTGAAAATGTTATATTATATGTTAATTACTTGATTATTTATAGTGATCCTGTGTGAATGTCTATACATGTAAATTTTTATTTAAAATGCATAACAACATGAAGTGTCATTTTATATCATCATGTGTACTGTATAGCTAAAAATTTGTGGATATATAGCCATAACCCCCCTCACCAAACACAAAGTTGCACGGAATTGTCCTGAGTGTCTTTTGACAATGCCCCTGTGCACAAAGCGAACTTYATGAAGACATGGTTAGTCTAGTTTGATGTGGAAGAACTGGATTTGCCGGCGCAGGTCCCTCATTAAAAGTTTCTGACTCAGAAAAATTCCAACAGCAGCAATTGAAAATCTACTTGAAAGCCTTCTAAGAAGAGTGAAGCTTATCATAACACCAAGAGGAACCTAAATCTGGAATGTGATGTGCCAAATGCCTAAATGTATTAAACATGAGGGTTATGGTTAGATGTCTACAAACCTTTGGCCATATAACATTTCTATTTCACATATTAAGGCTACTAAAGATAATGGCAGGCCAGAATGTTGCATTTAGTACTTGATTTCTCTAGATAATAGAGACCTCTTGTGGTCAGCAGGTACTACTACAGTGTGATTTCATCTTGTGTGCAATTTCATCACTTTTTCACATGTATTCACATACGATAAGCCTGTCATTTTTTTTCTTTCTGTTTGCCAGAATTCTTACCACCGTCTTTCTGTGCACCTTTATTTTGCTACAGGAAGAGGCGATTCCTGAACTGGAGATTGATGTGGATGAGTTATTGGACATGCAGAATGATGAGGATCGTGCTGCACGTGTTAAGGTTCTTCAACTCGCATCTTCTACCGATGTCATGTCCATTTATGTAAAGCTCTTTAGGGAAGGAATTTTTTTGTATTTACAGCATATTTTCTGTTMTTTTACAGGATCTGCTGGTGGACTGTTACAAACCTACTGAAGTAAGCAACCTTTCCACCAAGTTTGCATCACACTACAGTGAAGCGTATAACTAAAATGTGCATTAAACACTTTTTCATGGACAACTGTGAATAGAAAAATATTTTCTATAAATAATAGACACATGGTTAGTTACTTGCTACTGATTTGTCTAACTTACAAATAATATGAGGGGTGTTTAAGCCAAACTGGGACATTTTCTTGTGTATCAAGGTGTAAAAAAAAAAAATGTAATGGCGCACCTGGCCGAGGTGGTTCAAAGGCCCCTGCAGTCGTTCCCATTAACAATTCAGGGAGGGGATTGCCACATCATCAGATTGATGGTTAACTTGATGACGACTTGCAGAGGAAAAGGTGGTTGGGGGGGGGGTCTGATCAGGGCTTCCGTATACTGGGAAGTCTTTCTAGTTAGTGAAACACTGGGATAAGTCCATTAGTGTAGCAGGAGATTATATAGAGAAATGAAGGAAGTTTTTACTCTCACAACGGTATTCTGTTATTCTGCACAAAAGTCTCGGCTTGACTTGAACGCCCCTTGTATTTAATGAGAACTTGAATACAGTGAATAATATTGACAAATCATTGCATGCATAATATAGGAAAATTTGAATTACCGTTTTTAATCCCTTTAATTAATATAGGCACTATACACAAACAAGCTGCGGTATTTTAATCAGAGAGTTTTCTATGAATGTTTTTCTACCGTTAACCTTTCTTCCCTTGTTCTTCTTGTACYCCTGTAGGACTTTGTAGTCGAGTTGCTTGACAAAATCCGCGGCATGCAGAAGCTCAGCACACCGCAGAAGAAATGATACCCCTACGTTCCTCCTAACCCTCCCCCAGCCAATCCCAGCGTCTTCCTCTGCATCACTTGGTGCTCCAGCAATTAAATGAGGYGGAGGAAGAAGTGAGGTGACTGGGGAAGCTAGCCAATCAGATTCTTATAAGCAGGGCTTATTATTTTTTTTTCATTTTGTTAATTTTGTGTTATATTATTTTTTTCTTAATGGGGATAATATTTCACTGTGTTTTTAAAGCATTTGTAGAAATCCTAGCAATATGTTTCTACACATAGATTTTTAGGGAATACTGTGTGAAATTTTGCTCTGATGCAATACTGTGTCCCTAGGGGACAACACTCGCTATAAATGTGCTGTTTTTAATGTTACAATATAGTAAGTTTGAAATACATGAGATATATGCGGCCTTGTCCATTTACCAACAAAAAAAAAAACATTCTTACTTTTTTCTTGGTTTCCCTTCATACAGTGTAAAAGGGCTGTGCAAGGGAGTTATAATGTAGATCTGGGTGACCCGGGTTAGAATGAGGTGGATTACGTTTGGAAAACTGGACGTATAAAGACACCGTACATAGAAACACGTTTATACAAATACGTGCAGACAGCTCGGCGTCACCTCCCATATGGATCAGTGGGAACATATAGCACAAATCACAGCTGTGGTTATTAGGCCCTCTCACACACAGATGTGTGCGATGGCATGTGGAGCACAGAGGGAGATAAAGGCATGCTGGAGGTTTGTGCGGTATGCCACAGTCTGCCAGTTCACAAGATTTAAATTCATGTTTTTGTTTGAATCTGGTAAATCATCCTACCCAGAAAGCATCTGGGTTTTTTTTTTCACAGCTGATCAAACACAACAATAATAGGGCTATTTGCATATCTCATGTCTGTTAGTGGCTTTAGTGGCCAAGTGCTTCATTTCCAGGCGCTCATTTTTCACATTAATTTAACATACACAAACAAGTGCACAGCTTTTTAAACTTCATCTTGTAATGACAAAAACAAAATCAAAAGCAAGTGAGGGTTTTCCTCTAACACCACCTCATATTTGTTCCTTCTGCATTGTGTCTCCTCCCTTTTCCATTCAACACTCAACACTTTCGATTCAAAAATACCCTTTCCTATATCAGCCGTTGCCTTAGTACATAAACTATGTTACACAAGCCAAATAAAATGAAGGCATTAATTTGAGAAATATTTATATAAAGGATCAATTTCAACTCGGCATTTAAGCATGTTGTTGAATATATTGAAAAGTTTAATACAGTTTCAAAACAGTACTTTATAGATGTGCATAAAATAAAATGGATCTGTCCTTTTTTGTATTAGATAAAGCGTTTTTTTCTTTCTTTCCATACAACAGCACACAGAATATGCTAATATCATGAACTAAATTTAATGAGACATATGATGCCTTTGATAAAATGTAAGCATCTGACAATAATCTGTGATTGAAGGTGGGGTAGGGGAAATTATGATAAAATGTAGCAATAAACTTGTTTAAATAGTTTCCTGGGTTTGTTATACTTTGTGCAAGTTTAATAAAAAAATATTGTAAAATACYATATTCTGCCTTACAATGTGTGAAGTTTCATTTCTGATGAACATATTTGCATCAATTTTAAAATAAAGATGTGACAGCAATTCACTCACAGGTCCTGCACAAGACTCAGTGTATTTACTTGAGAAAGAGGCTGGAGTTCTCAGGAATTGTCTTTGGAATGTAACCAGTTAAACAGGAAAACCTGATGTGCTTGCATAATATTTTCTGGAAGCTTAGTGAATTTATCCAACATGAACAATTTGAATGATAATGCACATACAGTCAGGGCCACAAGAATCATTAGATAGTTTCACAATTTCATAATTCTGTAAACAATAACAAATTTAAAATTGAATAGAAGTGTACACTTTCAACTTTAATTCAAGGGTTTATTCAATTTTTTTGGATTAACTGGTTTAAACTTGGATGAACCTGGAACCTTCTGGTCCGATGCCTTAACAGGACGTTACACTGACTGTTTAGAAAGTCCCTATTTTTTTTATATTTTTTTTTACAAACAAACTAATAGAATATAAGGATTTTTAATGCATGCAAGGAAATCTATTGCTGTCAATGACCAGCTGAATTCTGAAGCCCACAGACATCAGAAATTCCAAGCTTCCTCCCTGGAGGCCTTCACTGCAGCCACCTTCAGTTGCTGATTGCTTATTGGTCTTTCTGCCTGCAGTTCTGTTGTCAGTAAGTGAAATGCATGCTCAGTAGGGTTGAGGTCACAGAATTTACTCATTTTATTTCTTTGTTATAAGAAGCTCTTTGCTTGATTTGATGGTATGTTTGTCATTAAGAATAACCATATTTGCTGTGCATGTCATCATAATTGCAACATTTGACTGAATCTGAACAGAAACTAAATCTCATTAGCCATTCCTTTATTTTCTATACTCCTACAATTATTCTGATTAATCTTAGTTTCATCTGTCCAAAAAAACTTTTTTTTCCCAATACATTAGTAGCTGCTGAAACTGTAGTCAGTTGCATATTGAAGAGTCAAACTGGGACTAAGTGTTCCCTTTTATTTTTTTTAAAAATGCACACAGCATTTTATAAAAAAAAAAAAAACATTGTCATTATTCACAATACAAGGATTAGCTTAAAGTTGACTGAGATTAATTAAGTGCATTACAGTGCCATACATTCTTATTTTAAAGCCTTTTCTCAGATACAAAAACTAAAAAAAAAAAAAAAGTATTTTAAATGATAAAGTATCAAAAAAACTAAGGCACACATTAAAATAAATAATTATACAAAAACACCAAGTTATGCAACTTAACTTTCAAAACTAAAAGTTTCAAAATCTACAGCTCCGGCATAACATAAGCCTTTACTGACTTCTTATTGGAATGCATTTAGGTTACAAAAATCCATGGACAGGAACAAGAGTCCATACATTGTGTTTYAAGTCAATATATTCATCAGAATATAAATGTTGTCTTGGACGTGTATGTGCTTTAAAGGAGCGTGTGATTGCAATGAAGTAAGGTAAGCATGTCAACATGCTCCGAACTGATGCTTGCCCTGCGCTTTAAAGCAATGTTTCCTGTGGCTGAAAACATTTTTCATTGTTAAAAGTTTTTTTTTTTTCATCACTCCCTTCCATTTTACAGCCCGCAACAGAAGGCTCCCTCAAATCAATACCGCACTGTTTACGTCTCCTTCCGCTTTGTTGGTGACGTAAGCGCTTCTTCTTYGTCGGTGTTTACTGGCGGCTTGCATCCGGAAACGCGCTGTGTCACYTACCGTCAACCTTCTGATCAGTCACTCAGAGCCTTAACTCGCTGAGGCCAATGAAGGGCCACATGGCCATCACACACAATATATGTTGCACTTTCAAAACTTTTGTCACAAAGTTGSAAACATATACCTGTCTTGAGGGTCTACTATGCTGCAGCAGTATTGTTTTGTTTCAAAGGTTTGAAGGTGCCAAAATATGTTCCAGCTTCATAGTGGACACAGACAGAATTCTGACCTTAAACATGATTTGCCAAGTGAAAGAACTTGAATGTTCTTTAGTAACGGAACTCTGAACAGTTTTGTAATAAACTGGMACTGCTGACTCAGGAAGACATCTAGTGGAATGCCTTCCCAGAAGAGTGGGGGAGRTATTAAAATAGCAAATGGGGACGAACAATGGAATSGGATGTTTATAAGCACATACTGTATGGGTGTTACAATCCGGACGGTGTCCGCAAACCTTTTTACACACTGTATAGCTAAAGATGAACAAATAATATAATATAATGAATAACATTTCATATTGGTAGTTGTGTTTTCTGTAACAAAAAAAAAAAACTCCAGCCTAAACTTTTGATAAAATTACAACAAAAAGCAGAATTATACCCCTAAGTAAATATAAATAAATTATAACACAATAATAAAACKTTATCAGGTAGAATTATGCGATGTGTGGCGTGTTTCAGAAATTCAACTACTTCATAACTCATATCATGCAGGCGACTATTAAACGTCACGTCGTCTCATGGAGGAAATTCCCATTCCATGAAATTCCACTCCTGTTATTAGTGCTTTGTTTAGCGTTCTCATTCACATCCCTATTGGACGCTTCTGGGTTTCACTTTCTATCGATGAGTCAGCGATTTGTAGTTCTCGTCATCCTATTGGACCGCGTGGTTTGTAACGTGCTCTCTGATTGGCCGGCGCGGAAACGGCGACGACGACGAAAACGAGCAGCGCAAATCCCGAGGAAGTCGAAGTTGTCCCAGTTGATAGAAATCTTCAGGAGCAAATAATTCCTCTGCAGAGCGACTTGAACACAAACCGGGGTTGAGGTAAGGCTTTGGGGTGCAGTTAATGACGAGTCGAGCGCTTTTGGAGCTGTGAGCACACCGCCGCAGCCTCCAGGGGCTCGGGTTTCTCGGCGAGTTTAGGTGAATGACACACACA
Organism: Clarias batrachus; assembly: GCA_003987875.1. Classification (NCBI taxonomy): domain Eukaryota; kingdom Metazoa; phylum Chordata; class Actinopteri; order Siluriformes; family Clariidae; genus Clarias; species Clarias batrachus. The sequence goes on from QMIH01001023.1 coordinate 31,206, forward strand.
CACACAAAGCTACACGTCTGCTGCTTCTAAACAGGACATACGGAGTAAATCTAACCAGCGAGCATGTTTCCGAGTGGGCCATCTTTCAATACATTCGTATGTGAGGTCTTTTCAATGCGGAACTGGAGGGGCCGAAGGGTACAAACCACATCACACCAAACAATTAGGGCATTTAGTCTTGTCAAAGGGTTGCTGCTACTGAGGGCAAAACCTGCATTAATGGAGGCCACGAGGTCAGTGAGACAAAGCTGCCCTGAGGTGATGAGGAAATAAGCAGGGGGTTATTGATTATTACTTGTTAGTGAAATGCTGGCGTGTGTCGAAGGCTATAAGAAGCCCATTAGCTTTTTAATAAAATCTGCAATTCAGCAATTTTACATTAATGCTACATAAATGTTTTTCATGAGCCCTTCGATTCAGAGAAAAAAAATCTAATCAGATGATCAAAGACAGCACTATTCAGGTCTGTGAAAAAAGCAACTTCTAAGTTCATAAAAGTTTTCTTGAGTTGTTGTATGCAAAACATTAGGGCCACTTTGACGGTTAGATCTCCAGTCCCTGTATTCAACATGCCAAGTACCATTCTTACCATTGCACTGGTTTTGTAAGATTATCTTAATAAACATCAACCAACAAAATAAATATTTTTGGCTGAATATTACTTTTTGATATCATGAGGAAATGGCTGGAACTTCAAAGCCGGGGAAAAAACAACAACAATTGAAGATTATACCAGTATCAATCGATTGAAAAAAGAAGAATGTTGAGAATTGCTCAGGTTTAGTAAGATAATTAACCAGCAGAAAAAAGAAAAATGATTCACATACTGGACCACAACATCCATGACTACTTTTTACATATTAGAAGCTGATTCTTTTTTTCTTCTACTACTACTACTACTACTACTACTTCTCCTTGGCATTTACCAGTAGTTGGCAGCCACAATACTGCATTACTGCCACCTTCTGGTGCTGATCTCCCTCATCTCCTTTTTTTCTAGTCCTGCCACTCTTAACAAACCCATCAAATACCTTGTCCTGTTCCTTATCCAGACCTTAATTTGTAAAAAAAAAAAAAAAAAAACACTTAACCACTTTATCCATATTCGAATGTGAAAAAAAGTTTAAATCATCCTTTGTCCGAATTGCTTGACTAGTGGAATACTAGCAGCATAAGTCTTGTTGAAAAATAGTGGAATAGGTACAGCCTTAATATTTACGCATATACCTACACTGAACAGCCATAACATTATGACTACTGAGAGGTGAAGTAAATAACGTGGGATATATTAGGGAGCAATTGAACATTTTGCCGCTGAGGCACAAGAGCCGAACTTGTGCGAGCTAGAGGACTGGGTCAAAGTAACTCCAAAAATGCAGCCCTTTTGGGATGTTCTGTCTGCAGGGGTCAGGACTACTAAAAGTTCTACAAGGAACAAAAACCGGTGAACTGGTGACAGTGACTGGACATGGTTGTCCAAAGTCAGGTTGTCTCCTGCTATAGAAGAACTAAAGTTTTATCTTTTTCTTCCCGTTTTTTTTCTCCCAAATTTAGTCATATCCAATCCAACCAATCGTCACTAGGGGGAACTCTGAACTCTGAACAGTTTTGTAATAAACTGGAACTGCTGACTCAGGAAAACATTTAGTGGAATGCCTTCCCAGAAGAGTGGGGGAGGTATTAGAATGGCAAATGGGGACGAACAATGGAATCGGATGTTTAAAAGCACATACTGTATAGGTGTTACAATCCGGACGGTGTCCGCAAATCTTTTTACACACTGTATAGCTAAAGATGAACAAATAATATAATACAATGAATAACATTTCATATTGGTAGTTGTGTTTTCTGTAACAAAAAAAAACTCCAGCCTAAACTTTTGATAAACTCACAACAAAAAGCAGAATTATACCCCTAAGTAAATATAAATAAATTATAACACAATAATAAAACGTTATCAAGTAGAATTATGCGATGTGTAGCGTGTTTCAGAAATTCAACTACTTCATAACTCATATCATGCAGGCGACTATTAAACGTCACGTCGTCTCATGGAGGAAATTCTCATTCCATGAAATTCCACTCCTGTTATTAGTACTTTGTTTAGCGTTCTCATCAAAAGTTCTACAAGGAACAGTCACAGTCACTGTCACCAGGTCACCGGTTTTTGTTCCTTGTAGAACTTATAGCTCCCACATCAAAGTTTCCTCCAAACAATGTGACGCACTGCTCGCTCACGTACCGTTGGGGGCGGTGTAACACACTCTGAGGACAGCGCTATGCGCTCCTTCTGTTTGCGCGAGTTCACAGACGTCACTGATTGGCTGAAAAGCTGTGATTAATGTGGGAGCACTAAGTACCTCTCATCCCTCCCCTCTGAGAGCACTCAGCCAATCAACTCTCTCTAGACCTCCAGCCGCAAGAGGTTACAGCATCACCCCGGAATCGAACTCGCAATCTCCAGATGATAGGGCGAGCACCTTACCACTGCATCACTTGGAGGCCAATACAGTTTTACCTTTGACTGTTAGAAACACTGTGACTTCTTTACCAAAAGTGTTAAACACTGCTTCAGTGAGACCATCACGCTATCGACAGTTACAAAAATGTCACCAGGTCTCGACCAATCACATTATGTATAATAACAATTAACACCTTCTGACCAGTAGGAATTGAGCATTTGACAGCACTGTGGTGTAATATATTATAAAGCCAAAAGATGAAAATATAATGTGGGACATAAATTAAATAAAAAATGCAACAGGAATGGTTTTGTTATTATGCTAAATTAATTTTAAATATGCAAGACAAGCACAGCACAGAAAAAAATGAATAGAAATGCTGTATAGAGCTTTCTACTGTACTGTACTGTACCATACGATCATGGGAGTAAATTCATGTGTTTTTATAAATGGGGTAGAATTTAATATTTAAGAATTTAGTAGCTGTAATATCACTTTGCCTAATGGGACTGCAGCTTGATTGTGGAAGGTGTCCCAAAGGTCTTTGTTAATGGTGGAAATTAATACTTTGCAAAGAAAAAGTTACATTTTGGTGAAAACACACATACCAAGTTGTCTCTCTCATTCTTCTGGTGTTATGCATGCAATTGCACGAATTGTATTAATTTTCTGTGTATGTAGACTTTCGAACACCTTGTAGTTAACATGTACTTATCATAAAAGCATATATGCCTTTATGCTACTTATATACAGTATGTTCCTCTTTTAATCCTCAGTAAATCGAGGGCGTGTGCAGCGGCGATGCCAGCCCAGCCTGCTCCGCGTGAAGCAGAGGAAGAGATGGAGACGGAGCCTGACTCGGAGGTGCCCCATGCTAACGGAGAGACAGAGGAGGAGAGGGAGCGGGAGGGGGGAGAGGCAGAAGAGACAATGGAGGAGAGTGGAGAGGAGAGAGAGAGTGACCTAGAGGAGACTGAAGCAGAGGAAGAGGAGGAGGAAGAAGAGGAGAGTTCAGGTGTGCTTATCAAAGCATTTATCACCAGCTCTGTTCATCATCTTTAAACTGATTGAGAATCTTTACTGAGTTAATATCATATTATAATCATGTCACACAATGATGGGTCAGATTATCACAGTTGAGTGTTTGTGTAATCTTCTGATAGAGATTGATGATGAAGATTGTGAAAGGAGGAGAATGGAGTGTCTGGATGAGATGTCTGATTTGGAGAAGCAGTTCCTGGACCTCAAAGAAAAGTAAGACTTTGATTGTGTATTCAGGACCATGAGACACTACTTGAACAATTCGGGATTTAAATATATGACCTTGTGGTTGTTTAAATTCGTTGAAGACACAACAGTCTATAATGCATTTATTGACAGAAATAGATTAAAGAAAAAACTTCTTTAATCAAACTGGTTACTCGTTCTCTGTAAGGGCCATATTCCCAATATCATTATCTGCCAGGCTGTAATGAAGAGCACTATAAAGTAAGTGGTAAGATCATGGAGGATCAAAGACTCAAACAGAAATGTGGGCAAGATTACCAATTTAAATGAGCTTTATATATTTGTAAACAGAAAGTAATGATGAGTGAAGAAGTGGTGGTGAATATTAAGTGGAAGCAGGACCTCTGCTGACATGGTGGTGAAGTGTCCCAGGTGGATCCAATCAATCACATTTGGTGCATTATACCAGCACATTATATCTTCTGTTTTCTTTTATTCTTTTACTCCATTTTTTTATTACACCCCATCCCCCCAACCTGGTCAGCCATCAACCACGAAGGGGAAAGACTGTCATGTGGTTCTTCAGAGTCATGTGACACCTGCGACCTTTTCAAACTGCTACTCATAACATTAGTGATGGTGTAACACACTCGGCGGAAAGAGCCGTTGAGCTTGTAGATGCCTGAAAGTGCTGGTATGCGAACCCTTTCCCCAATGGAGAACAGCTAATATGCACTCAGAACTCAGGGTTACAGATGCTACCACCTGGGAATCTCCAGTTGCTAGGGAGGACACACTTCCGTCACCATCCATCAATCATTATTGTACACACTGTTGTATCTGGTTGACTTTTAGCAGCTGTTTAGGTGGCTGTGGGGCATGACGTTGACCTTCTCTATCTTTAGACACTAACAGAAAATCATAATCATAAAGAAACACTCTTTCAGACCAAGGCCTAAAGACGATTCGTAAAGGAGGAAGAAATATACATGATCAGAATAATAATTATAATAGTTCTTATTTTCTAGCAATTTACCAATATTATTATTCATAAAAAGTGTATATATTTATAGTTCTCATAAATAAATAAATAAATAAATAAATAAATACAAAACCTCTTGTCTACTTCAGAAAAAAACTAGCGCCTAGTTGTCCAGAGTACACAACATTTTTATTTTATTTTGAGTGATACAAAATAAGTAATTGATTCTTTTTCTACTTTGTCTCTTGGCTGTTCCCTTTCAGAGGTTGCCACAGTGAATCATCTGCCTCTATCTAATCCTATCCTCTGCATCCTCTTCTCTCTCACCAATTTACTTCATGTCCTCTCTTACTGCATCCATAAATTTCAGCTTTGGTCTTCCTCTAGACCTCCTGCCTGGCAGTTCTAATCTCAAGATCCTACTACCGATATATTCCCAATCTCTCCTCAGAACATGTGCAAACCACCTCAGTCTGTCTTCTCTGACTTTATCTCCAAAACATCTAACATGGCTTGTCCCTCTGATGGACTCATTCTTGATCCTATCCATCCTTGTCACTCCCAGAGTTAACCTCAAGATCTTCATCTCTGCTACCTCCAATTCTGCCTTCTGCCTTTTCTTCGGTCCCACTGTCTCTATGCTGTAGATAGAGCATCGCTGGTCTCACCACAGTCTTTATTACACAACACACCTGACACTTTTCTCCTAAGTACATAAAGTCCTGCACATTCTTTACCTCTGCTCCTTGTAGCCTCAGTGTTCCACTTGGGTCCTTCTCATCTATCACACACATGTGTTCTGTCTTGCTTTGACTAAACTTCATTCCTTTCCAGAGCATACCTCCACCTCTTTAGATTTTCCTCCACCTGTTCAATGGTCATCTGCAAACATTATAGTCCATGGAGTCCTGCCTACCCTCATCTGACATCCTGTCCATCACCAGAGCAAACAAGAAGGGGCTCAGAGCCGATCCTTGATGCAACCCTACCTTCACCTTGAACTCTTCTGTCACATCTACAGCACATTTCACCACCGTCTTACAGCTCTTATACATGTCATGCACCACTTAACATACTACATACTACTCTGCCACTCTAGAATTCCTCATACAATACCACCTTGGCATTTTGTCATACGCTTTCTCTAAATCTACAAAGACTCAATCTACTACTTGCACAATCATTGTCCTGAAAGCAAATACTGCATCTGTTGTACTCTTTCTAGGTATGAAACCATATTGCTGCTCACAAATGCTCACCTCTGCCCTTAACCCAGCTTTCACTACTCTTTCCCACAGCTTCATTGTATGGCTCATTAGCTTTATTCCTCTGTAGTTGCCACAGCTCTGCACATGTCCCTTGTCCTTTAAAATATCACCAACCAATGCACTTCTCCTCCATTACTCTGAGATCCAATAAGTAATTAATTAGGGTACAAGCACTATAAGGTGCGTAGAACCCTCTTGATTTCCTAAGGATTATTTATTTTATTAAATTTTTTCCCACAGTTTTGGACTTTTTGGGGGTCTTAACATGCTCAAAAACTCATGAAACGTGGCAGAATTGGAATCTGCTTGGCAGACTTGAGAGTCTCGTGGCCCAGGGGCCCCCACATGAAAACATGAAGTCAGCCGAGATAATGTCTTAAACATACACCGAATAATGATTAATAACTTTAATAATTAATTACTGTGTGGCATTATATTGAGTGACATCATATTCAGTGACCCCTTCAGTGACATCACATTCAGGAACATCATAGTGTGAATCTTACTTTCCAGCATTTGTGGCCTATTGAACATACGTACACATCACACATGTTAACACACACACAAACACATCTCTTTCGTACACACACAAACACGCTCATGCATCACACACATGCATACACACATATTACAAATGTTAACACATGCACGCACACACACACAAACACATGCATATGCTTGTATGTCACACAACCCAAATTTTCACACTCACAAACTAACATCTGTCCACACGCCCACACACAGAAACACACACACCGACACATGCATGTCTCTAACACACACACACAACACTAATGTTAACACACAGACTCACAAACCACACACCCACAAACACACACAAACACATTTCCTCGTCACACACACACACACACACACACACACACACACACACACACACACGCGCACACACCTCTCTCCCTCACTCTAATACACACTACCCCCCCCACCTCACCGGGTGGCGATGACTTTTTTGAAGTCTTAACACTCAAATAACACACAGGTTGTGCGGTGTGCCTGGGGTGGTGATAGCGCAGGGTGCTTGGACCCGTCATCGTTGCTTGCAACTATATTTATTGATTGTTATTTTAATCAGTAAAAAAAAAAGTAATTTTGCGATCCTAGTGAAGTCTTTGATGAGGAGGTCTGGGTGAGAGTCTGCATTGTAGTTCATCCCTAAGGTGTTCAGTAGGGTTGAGGTCAGCTCTCTGTATAGGACACTTGAATACTTTCAAATTTGTCAAATCATATCTTCATGGTGCTTATTTTGTGCACAAGAACATGGTCATGCTGGAACTGGTTTGTTTCTCTTGGTTTTAATAAAAAATTATTTTAAAAATTGTTTTAAAAAAATAAAGTGAAATTGTAATACTAGAGCATATCAATACATTCTACACAATCATGTGTCTTTTAAGCTTAAACCACTCATTTCAATTTTTGTACTGTAAAGGTGAAGTCAGGATGCCATGTGCTCGTTCTCGCATAATCAAATGTTCTTTATGTACATGTTGACTGCGTGGTGCACATGCAGCAAATAGTGTGTAATAAGAATATATAGAGTATAATAATAATAGTAATAATAATGTTATAAAGTGAAGTAAATTAAACTGGTGAAATCAGACAGTGTGACACTAGCAGTTTTGCAACCACTTTAACATCCACACTGAGTGATGTCCTTTCCTTTCTGTGGAACAATTTGTCAGTGGTCTAGACTTTCTGACGTTGCTATATTCAGCAGCAAAAGCCTGCAGTAATGAAGTTTCTCACAGTAATGTGCACACATGGCCATGTCTAACCCAATTTCACTGCCCTCTCTGCCCCTGGTTACTCACCTCTGTTCCCCTTTGTTGCGTGTAGGTTATTTCGTGAGAGGTTGGACCAGGTGAAAGTGAAGCTGGACGAGGTGCTGACAGGAAAAGCAGGAGAGTACAGAGAGCCGCTGGCCACGCTTCAGAAAAACATGCAGCTACGCACTCAGGTAGCAGGTAATAATAAATCATCAGCTATGTAAAAATGTATGAGGTGTATGATAAATAAATAAGCTAACTGGCTTAGTGGTGTGTAGGATTAACTGCTGAAATGTACACTGACACTGACTATTTGTTATCTGTGGAATAAAATTGAAATGTGTGTGTGCACATGCCCCGCCTCATGCCCAGAGTCTCCTGTTATTGGTTGAGGGAAATTTCAATAATTTTAACTTCATTTTTGTTAGAAATGATGTTGCGGTTAATGTAAGCTGCTTCCCCAAATAACTGATCAGACGCTGAAGTAGAGTTAAACCAAGCACTTCTTGTGTGTCTGTTCGTACCGATGATTCGATCACCATAACTGCTCCTCTGTTTTCTCAGTCACTGGCAATTCCCATTCTGGCTTAGACTCTGATTAGCTGTTCTTGGAACAGATTTATACTCACTGTGTGTTGTTCTTCGTAGGTGTTTACAAAGAGCTGTGTCTTCAGGTGATCAAACACAAGCATGAGTGCGAGATACAGGGTGCCAAACAACATCTGGAGGTATCACAATTCAGGAAGCACACAACTTGTACATGTGCACACACAAACACACGATTACCCTGGGAGCCTGGATGATTTGAGTGATGGTCATGTAGAAAGTGTCGCTCTAAATCTTGTGTGTTTGGTTGCTCAGAGTGAGAGGATCCTGCTGTTCGACACCATGAAGAACGAGCTGCTGGAAAAGATACGCAGGCTGGAGGAGGACAAGCAGAGTGTAGACATCACCTCAGGTGTCCACACACACACACACACACACACACACACACACACACACACAC
>QMIH01001023.1:46430-58785 GCA_003987875.1 Clarias batrachus
CCTTTATTTTATACTAGTAGTAATGATGCTTAATCACCTGGTAAATGCCTATTTACAGGCGAGTATTAAAAGTTAAATTTTAATTTTGTTTGTGCCCTTCAAAATTTTTTTGCACCAGCTGGTGTCACTGGTGGTGACTCAGCTACCAGATAAGCRTGTGCCTCAGTGTGGCAATCATATTTCATAGCTGCCCTCAAARAAATGAATTATGGCATAGTTTTTTATTAAGTATTTGCATCCCTTTGATTTCATTTAAATCGTTTTTCAAAAATTAAGTTATCAGATTACCTACAATTAATTAAAATTTGTTAATTATGAAAACTATTTAATTTAATCAGTTAAAAAATATGAATTTAGTTTAAATGTCTGCAGAACAAGATCTAATTAGTTAAATTGTATGAGACTGATTTACATACAGAGGGCACAGTGGTGTAGTGGTTAGCACTGTCGTCTTGTACCTCCAGGGTCCAGGTTTGATTCCTGTCTGTGTGCATGGAGTTTGCATGTTCTCCCTGTGCTTGGAGGGTTTCCTYTGGTTTCCTCTCATAGTCCAAAGACATGCAGATTAGGTTAATTGGAATTCCCAAATTGGCCATAGTGAATGAACGTGTGTGTGTGTGTGTGTGTGTGTGTGCCCTGCAATGGATTGGGTGTACCCCGCCTTGTGCCCCAAGTCTCCTGGTATAGGCTCCAAGCCCCCCGTGACCTTGAATATAGGATTAAGCAGTATAGATGATGAGTGAGTGAGTGATTCACATACAAATCTTGCAAATGGAATCGTTCAGAAGCGGAAATTAAGCTGTTCCACACTCCATTGTGACCTCATTTTAAGGTAAGTTGCATCTGTAGTCATCCCACAAATATCTGTAAATATATTTTTAGCGTTGTTGATATCGTATTACATATTACTATATTTTTTTTAGTCCACTAGCTAGCTAGCTTGCACATGGCCCTAATAAATATAAGCTARCTTTAGCAACTAAGCATTTTTCTCATTGGCCAATATTAGATATATTACTAATTATAACATATAGGGATGTTTTCCAACATGAATGTCCAGTAGATGTGTTCAAGAGACCCTTAACATCTTAGCTGAGGGTTAAAATAMATTCTAATGGCTTTAAAATATATGAATATCACTGTGGCTGGTATTGGTATTGACAACTCTTTATTTTCACAGTCGTTTATTTATCCTCCAGGACTCTGGAATTGCACAGACGACCGTGGTCATCTACTGTATGTCATTTGCGCAATGGATGCTGGACCTGGAGTTTAACCTGCAGATGTTGGTGTGATWCTTGAAGGTTTGGAGTTCTGCGAAACCTTGACACATGGATGTGATGCTTTTTGGACTCATTTATGCATTTAGCCTGCTCTACCCAGTACCCTAAGGAACAGGTGCACATTTGAGGTGTTTCAGAAAATCCTGGTAGAACAAGAGAGTACCAAACTGTCACCAAAAGTGCAAGCACTGAAAATTAAGATGCTTCTGTGATTAATTAACATTTCCTTTTTTCAATGCAAGTAGGTTGACTTGTTCTAAATGTCTGTGCTTTGTACTGTTTAAGTTAACTTTTACACTTCAATGCTTGAAAGTTTGTATTGCGTATTGTATTGTATATTGGGATTTGGGAGGAATAAAAAATAGATTAATGGTATTAAATTGGGTTTATTATTATATTTTATATAAATGCATTTAAAGTAAGTTGGGTCTATTATGTAATAATACATAATTCTCTTCATTATGGATTTAAAACAAATTGGATTTATTGGTCCGATATACATAAATCTCATTCTTGCTCATTTCATTTACATATAACTTGCAAATAAGAATCRCATAAAGTGTATTGGTTTGGTTATGCTAAGAACATGTAATCCAAATGGATGGAAAGTTTATATGCAATCAAAAGGCATAAATCTTAATTGTTAGGCCTAAATATTTTTTGAGCGTGTGCTTGGGTGTGCTATCAATAAACAGAAGTCTAGATTTGTCTTTAAAAGTCCACATCTTTGCATGGATGATGTAAAGTAAAGATAATATTTTTTTAAAAGCTCATTCCTTTGAAGACACAAGTGACTCTGACACCAGAGTCAGAGTACTTGCATCCACAATTGGTGAACGGTATAGGAATTGTAGCACTTTAAATATCCACCATCCCCCCCCCCCTTTAAAGGACAAACAAAAAATTCTGCTCAGCTGTTTTATGGCCAGGTGTGTTATTCCCTCATTATTTCACTTTCAAATAAGAACATAACATTTCGAGTGCAGTTTTATGTTTGTCATTTGGAATGTTCCTGAAGCCCAAAGAAATGCGAAAAAAGAAGTGAAGCAAACCATCGTTAGAATGAGAAATTTAAACAAATATATTAGAAAAATAGCAAAAACATTAGATATGGTTMTATGAGATTTTTGTTTATTTCTTTGCTAGATTCAGCAATATCTTTATTCACAAGAAGAAAAGCTTTGAGTTTGCCAAAATATTATCATAGATAGTTTCAGGAACTGCATCCTATGGACACATTAGGAAACTAATTACCAGAATTAGTTAACTGGAAATATTTTTCACAACTTCACATTATTGTGAACTTACKTTTTGTTGTGCCAATTGGTAGTTCAAGACATTTTTAAGGAAACAAGGAATCTGAATCCTGACCTGAAGCCAAGACACACGAAAAATAAGCAAAAACTGAAGACAGTTGAGGTTTGCATTCAGTTCTGAGTTTCATGCACGCAAATCACTGGTGCTGACAGAAAGTAAGGGCTTTGTTTGGTGGTGTCTGTTAAACAGTCTAAGGGRATAAAGAAATGAGACCAGATTGAGAACCAGCTACCATGGCGTCAGGATGAAAGACTTTTCCCCAAAACGCCTTAAATGGCACAGGTTTTTTTTTTAAAGACTTCATCCTGAACAGAGAGCAGACCAAGCTCAACATCATATAAACTTCTCTCATCCCATTCTTGTCCCGGATTTGACCTGAGGCATGACTCATGCCACCTGCTCTCTGCCTCCACTTTTGGCACAGTGGGAAGCTAGATGTCTGATTGTGACAGTCATAGGTCAAGGCTGGGTTCAGATGGGCCTTTAACAACCAAACGTTAAGACTTCTTTTTGTAAGCACATGTTTATGTGTTATAAATCCCTCTAAGTAAGTGGCTCAGTGGTCTGTGAGAAGGGCACATTTTGTGGGGCACCAGAATAAGACCTAAGTATGCAAACTAACATCAGCAACCTTTTTAAAATTTACAGCAGCCTTTAGGACCCTATACAATACATACTGGATTCCATATTGATGGATTCAACATGCACGTAAGTMTTCACAGCTTTTATAATGACCCTCAAAATTTAGCTCAGGTGCATTTTATTTCCATTGAGATCATGGAAATCATCCTTGAGATGTTTCTACAACCTGATTTTAAATCCACCTGTGGTAAATTCAGTTGACTGGACATGGTCTGGTAACGGTCAAGTCAGAGAATAAAAAAAGCCACGAAGTCCAAGTAATTGTCTGTAGACCTCCAAGACAGGATTGTATTGAGGCACAAGTCTGGGAAAGGGTACAGAAAAATGTCTGTAGCATGGATGGTCTGGATGCGCACAGTGGCCTCCATCATTAATAAATGGAAGAAGTTTGGAACTTCCAGGATTATTCCTAGAGTGGGTCGCCTAGCCAAACTGAGCAATTGGGGGAGAAGGTCATTACTCACAGAGGTGACCAAAAAAACAATGGCCCCTCTGAAATAGTTCCAGTGTTTCTCTGTGGAGAAAGGAGAACWTTTCAAAAGAACAACCATCTCTGCAGCACTCCACCAATCAGGCCTGTATGGTAGAGTGGCCAGACTTCTCACTAAAAGACACATGACACCCAGCATGGAGTTTGCCACAAGGCACCTGAAGGACTCTCAGACCATGAGAAACAAAATTCTCTGGTCTGATGAAACAAGATTGAATTGTTTGGCCTGAATGCCAAGCGTCATGGCTGGAGGAAACCAGGCATCGTTCATCACCTGGCCAATACCATCCCTACAGTGAAACATGGTGGTGGCAGCATCATGCTGTGGGGATGTATTTCATTGGCAGGAACTGGGAAACTAGTCAGGTTTGAGGGAAGGTTGAATGCAGCAATGTACAGAGACATCCTTGATGAAAACCTGCTACCAACATTTCAACAGGACAACAACACACAGCCAAGATAACAAAGGACTGGTTACAGGGCAACTCAGAGAGTGACCCAACCATAGACTATTTCTTTAACTATGAACTTTATATAATGTCATAACTTTCCTATAAAGCAACTGTAGCACTGACTCATACAATAAAACACACACAAATTGTAAAAAATTAAAATAAAATTCCTAATTTTGAGCAATATTTACATCAAAATTTTTGCAGAGTAATGGCATTTGGGGAGAAAAATTCAAGCTTTAAATTCAGTTCATGTGACTGAAAACTGTAAACTTGTCACACCTGGAAAGGCAATGTCTTTATCTACCCTCTTGTATCTAGCCAAAAAAAAAAAAAAAAAGTGAAAAATGATACCTGCACATCTTTACTTAACCAATAGATGGCACTGTGATTATTACAAGATTGCCAGCTGTAGCATGATGAGGCAGAATAGGGAAAAATGAACCCGTTCTCTTGTTCTGTTTTGCCACATAGACTTTCTCATCACACACAGTTTCCACCCTTACCAGCACACGAAAATGATCTGTCCTGCAACCCCCCCATATTAGTTTACAAACGTGTAAATGAGCGCTCGAGTCTTGGCATGCATCCAGGAACCTCTCAGCGGGTTTAATTTACTGGGCCGATGGGGTTTAATGAATCTAATGATTACAGTGGATGTGTGCATGTGTGAAATTCTTGATTGATGGGTTCGATCTGGGTTCGTTTTGTTATCTTACAGGTTGCACTATGAGGCGTCAGTCCCACGGGAAGGTTTGCTTCACGTTGATATGACAGGCATTTGAAGTGTGCGTGTGTGTGTGTGATGGGGGAGGGGGAGAGTGTGAACGTTGCCTCACTCAGTTCACAAACACACACGCATGGCTGGTTTGGACTAGAAATGTCTCATGTGACAGTCTGTCAATCTAAAGGGCTCATCCACACCCTTAATTAAGAACTGTACACACATGTGGACATGTCTCCTGCTAAGCCATTTCGGTCCTCCTTAACACACACACACACACCTCACTTGGTTCCTTATTCATCATCTCTGAATAACACCTCCAGGTCCCATGCTGCTCTTCCTTCTGAGACCTGCATTCCCAAAGCCCTGTGGAAAAGTGCAAGATGTATGGATGCACCCACTATCTCTAGTCATCGTTCTGCTCCTGTGGCCTAGTTTACTCATCTCTCCTTACTCTGTGGGAGCTAGGGATCACCCGTCTTAGAGTGTAAATGAGATGACTGAAGATATAATAATATAAACCGATCATGATTCATGACAGTGGACGCTTACAGCATTACTTCAAAGTTGTCTCTCTCTTCTCTATTCACACATGGGCATCTCTCCATCTCAGCCTTTGTCTGTTTTTTTTCTTTCCTTTTTTCCATTGTATGTAAGACTACAGGCCAATTCCCAGCACCGCTCCATCTTTCTCTTGTCCTCTTTTGAAACACTTTCTCCTTCTTTCTCTTAATCAAAATCACTGACCTCATCTTTTTCCTCCCACAATCCCAGCATGGTTAAATACCAGAAGATATCTCTCGCTCTGCTCCTTCTTCTCTCAGCCAAGTTTCAAATGGACCACTATTATCCATCCACTACGTGTGAATTTGGAGTGTGTATGTGTGTTCGAAAGCAGATTGTGTGCGGGCAGACACGTTTTTAATTCATTCAGCGTGCAAACCTCTGATAAAGACTCTTCCTAAAGAGGCAGTACGAAAAATGTGATGAAGAGGAACATTATTGTATTCAGTGTGATGAAAAGTGTATGAGACAGATGGAAAGAGAAAGAGAGAAAACATTATAATGCAAGCGGGGCCTGATGAGACGGAGGGAGAATGAGAAAATAAGAGGATAAGTACATCAGGCAGGTGTGAGAGGAAGTGTTAAGGAAAGTGTAAGTGTGAAGGCTGTATTGGTGAGTCAGAGGGCTACGGAAAGATTTAGCCCTTGAAAAGAACAAGCATCATCCTTAAAGTAGTCTTTAATGTGCCATTTTAAACCATTAAAGAAATATATTATGCTGATCAATAGGGACATATCTACACYTTTAACCTCATCAAAACAATATACACACAGGAAACATCCCCATGCCAACCTGTTATTCTCATCCTTTTCATCCCACTACCCTGGTTATGCCATTGCTGATGAAAAAAATGCAATGATTACATAGTTACATATATTCAAACCTCAGACTTTCCACAGTAGTGAATCAGGATGCATCAGGGTAAGAAGGGCAGCGCATGAAGCAATGCAGCCATCATGCGTAGTGCGCACTATACAAGCATCTGCAGGCAGTGTTATCATCTGGGGTCGCTTCAGTTGGTCAGGTCAGCAATGTTTTGTGGCAATAAAATGAAGTCAGCTGATGACCTGAGTGTACTGAATGTACGATGTTGTCACATGAATGCATTTTTCTTCCCTGATGGGGAATTGTGCTTATTCCAGGACTCAAATCATGATGGAGTGGTTCTRGGAGAATGGGGAATAATTTTCACAMATTTCTTTTCACAAGATTGAGTTCATTAATCAAAACTAAAGATGTTTGAACTAAATATTATGAGTGTATGTGCATGTTTCAGAGAGCAAGAGAGAGAGAGAGAGACATCTATCGCACATAAATCAACCCTTTTTTCCTGCTCCATCCCAATACACTTTAGCTTCAAAAATAATCATTAAAGTACACAATTTTATTATTTTTAAATGAATGTGTGAGTTCATTAAACATCATGCTTAAAACTTCTTTTTTTTTCATGAATCATCTATTATATGATGTTAATTATGCTATTTAGCCGTGTGATAATATTTGGACTGTTCCATAAGTGCAGTTTTTTGAATTTCATGGCAACAGATATCTGACTACTTTGTTATGAAGGTTCTGCTGTTCAGATACCAAGTAATTCTATAGTAATCGATTCATCAAATGTGATAGGTAGGTCATGTTAAGTTTATTTCATGATTGTGGGATTTGAACTCCTACAGTACTTAACCCTTCTATAATCTACCAAATATAAATGGCAGTGGTTTCTGTGGATTTGACCTGTAGATTTAAACCTGTAGATGGATCACATGCCTAATACATTACCATTATCCAGATCCACAGCCATTAGACTGTACAACAGTGGAAAACATCACCACATAATCTATTATCATAAAATATCTGTTGGGTCTACTGGAGCTTGACCAAGATCAAACATAGTCTGAAGACATCAGMCACKACACCTTTACAAGAGCCGCTGAGATACAGTGAATCAGTGTTGCGAAGTATGTCTAGCATAACAGATTTCCCTCAACTCGCAACATCATCTGCTGTTATCATGTCTACACAATAACGTAATTGCAGAAACATTGGAATGCAAGTCACATGGTCTTCTTCCACAGTAGTACTTTGTCTGTTTTGGGTGGATATGTTGACCCCGACCATGACTTCGCCCCAAACCCCCAACATAGATGGTGGCCCATTGTGGGTGCAATGGATTAGCTGACTTTGACCCATCATCAATTAACATCAATTATTGACTTCACTCAAATCCACTGCAAAATTGTAATAAATCCCAATGATAGTCAAGCTCTTAGAATCCATAAGCACCAACTATCTAATCATAAAATCTATGTTATGTTAAATCCCTAGAACTACAGAACATATTTCTTCACACACAGACACACACACACACACACACACACACACACACACACACACACACACACACACACACACACACTAACCCAAATAGTTGTGGCGAGCCAATCGCATTGCTTTTTTCTTTACCATGTGAAGCGAACAAACTTCCTGTGCAACAAAGTGTTTTTTTTTTCTAAAAATCTTGCAGCCAATGAAACTATGTTTATGCTCTGTTTCTGCCATTGCTGTCACTCCAGCAATGAAGAGGAGAAATAATGTTACAAAACTTATATATTATGTACATGAGACGTGACATGCCCTGTACACACCTGCTCTATGATAGGGAGCAGTCATTATGTACTGAAGTGAAACTAAAATGGATAAAGAAAGATGAAGATCTTGTATTGGCTACAATGTTTTTCATAATCAATCTTTGAAATGAAAAGGTCTTGCGGCCAACAAAACTCTTCCTTGATCTAATGTGCTGCAACTATTTTCTGTTTGACTTACTACAAAAATAACAGTCAAAGCATGATCGTGCTATATTTTATATTAAAACTCAACCAACCAGGCTAAACACAGGCAAAAATAGAATTTTTCAGTTACACTTTTGTATACATGTATATGTCTGTTCTTGATTATATTACATAGTTGTCACTGGATGCTGGTGAGACTTAACTGTGCACTACAATCAACAAAACCAAATGTACTGAGACAAATGTCTTAGACATAGCACATAGTAAAGCCATTTTCTGCTTGTATGTAAATACAATATGGAAGTTTTTCAATTTGAATAGAAATGAGCTCAAAGAAAGAGGTTCATATAACTCACTGTTTATGGATTGCTCTTCTAAATGAACAAGTCATTAAGTGAGAAAACGATTATGCACAAGCATTTGCAATTTGTCTTTGTCAGAGTGATGATATTGTTAGAATTTAAATGCTGTAGATTTTAAACCAAATAACACTGCTGTATGTATATCTGTGTATGTGTGAATAAGAGAAAGGAAGAGAGAGAGAGAGAGAGAGAGAGAGAGAGAGACAGAGAGAGAGAGAATTAGAGTGTGATAGAGTGAAAGTGGGAGTGAGGGAGTGTGTGTCTCTCTGTGAACCCAGTAATCAATTCTGCAGTCACTTTTGAATTCAGCAGAGTTTCACAGCTGTAATTGAGTGGGTTCACACATGAAAAAAGCATGCAAAAAAGGAAGAAAGAGAGAGAGAGAGAGAAATAATTACTAATAATATATGGTTGAGTTTGAAAGCACAACATTTTTTTGATATATATGATAAATGTTGTTATGTGTACATGGAAGAGGGGAAAAAAAAGAGGTAATATATAATATATGAGTAAATTATACAGAATTTATACAGAGTAGGATTTGATATATTTGCTGTAAATTAAACATGGAAAATATGCTTGGGTATGCATTAGCCATAACATTAACACTGATTATTATCTATACACTAGCAAGCTGGTGAAAGGATCTTGGCCACTAAAGGTTCACCCCATGCATGCGGGGATTGAAGGTCAACCTTTCTGGTCCAATGCCACAGAAAAGCCAATGCAGCACAAAATCATTAAAAAAGCCAATGCCACAACAGAAAGGCACTAGAACGTCTCGAGTTACTTTGCTGTAACCCTGTTCCCTGAAAAAGCGGGAACGAGATGCTGCGATTGAAAGCACTATGGGAAGAGGTCTCCGCTGACCGGTTGTTGAAGCATGTGTGTCAAACACGCCAAAACTTGGCCCGTAAAACCTCAGTCAGGTGACGTCATCTGACAGGTACCTGGAGGTTATAAATAGGTCTGAACCGGAAACATCCTCAGGTCAATTTGTCTGAAAGGACATCCAGTCACGCCTACAGTGCGGCATTAGAGCACAGCATCTCATTCCCACTTTTTCAGGGAACAGGGTTACAGCAAAGTAACCAGAGATGTTCCCTTTCAAAAGCTACACTCGATGCTGTGCTAGAAAGCCCTATGGGAACAAGAATACCAACGCCGCCACACTGGAAGCGGCTGGTCCCCAGAGTTGTGTAGCGTGCACGCACAATCATCAAAGAAGTCTAGACCTGATTGTGGGATGCTGACTCTAGGACGTAATGGAGTAGCATGAACGTCCGAACTATAGACTCTGAGAAAAGTGTGCGGAGGGGACCAGCCGACCGCATCACACATTTGCTGTAAGGGGACAACTTGCGAACCCCTTATTTAARTGTGCCCTAACTCCTAGAGGTGAACTGAGACCACGCACCTCATAGACTAGGGCAAAATCTTTTAATGTGACATAGTTTGTCTAATGGCAGCCGCCTACCCGGTTGCGGCAACACATATAAAGAGCTGCTCCTATTTGCGAACTAGTGCAGTAGACGTAAATCTGTAGAGCACGCACTGGGCACAGTAAGTAAAATCCTTCTCGCTCTCGTTTTTTTTAACTGCCGCACAGTATTGTTAGACACACACACAAACACAATTCAGCCTTGAAGACAACAAGACCTGAGGATATTTCCGGTTCAGACCTATTTATAACCGAGGTATACCTGGTCAGATAATGTCACCTGACTGAGATTGTACGGGCCAAGTTTTGGCGTGTTTGACACACATGCTTCAACAACCAGCAGAGACCTCTTCCCATAGCGCTTTCAAGCGCAGCATCGAATGCAGCTTTTGAAAGGGAACACCTAGTGTACCACGCCCTTCAACCCACAGTACCCCAAGGATCTGCCACTAATGTCCAGACACCACAGCACACCATCCAGACGTCTTGGGGAGTCAGTTTAAGAGGGAGTCAGCTGCCCCAATGGCACAAGGAGAAACCCAAAACATTTTTTTGTGTTTTTAATATTTTAAACACTTTAGAAATTATGGATGATCAGTATATGTATTCCAGGAATACATGCATATCCAAAGCACCAAAACCCTCTTACAACTGCCYGTGCTGTTCATTGTCAGTGGTTGTATACAGAGGAACTCATTAAGTAAACTCATTCATTAGAAGGATTATTTCCCATCTCATAGGAATATTAGTGTAGATTTTGCGATAACAGATTTAGACTATTTTGCTCTCAGTAGAGTCATTATTAAACCCCAAACTCAATCCGATTACTGCCGAATTGCTGTATTCATTAAGAGGTTAGAGACTTAAAAAACAACAATAACACACACACACACACACACACACACACACACACACACACACACACACACACACACACACACACACACACACACACTTACATCTTGGCATTTCTTAGGAAATGCTATTAGTACTTTTATTAGCATTAAAAACAGAAATTATAAAATGATTTATGTTCATATGCTATTAAAAATATTGTTTGTACCTTACAGCAGGGTCATTGAGCTCTTATTGCATGAATAAACATATTTATTGACCAGGGTATCTTTTCACCTGAGGTCTCCAAGCGGTAGTTTTGTTGTCACTGGCCTTCCATTTTGAGCATTGCTGTCCAGTTTTAGTTTCCTCTTTGATGTCATTATAAGCTCCACTCTTCTGGGAAGGCTTTCCACTAAAGTTTGGAATGCAGCTGTGGGAATTTCTGGTCATTCAACTACAAGAACATTAGTGAGGTCAAGCATTAATATTGGGTAACATAGTAATGCTATGTCATAAATAAAGACATTCTAGACATTTGTGTGGTTCCAACGTTGTTGCAACAGTTTGGGTGTGATGTATTAATGTTGACACAATCTTTGGCTACATAGTGCACAAGAAAATGCATAATAATAATAATAATAATAATAATAATAATAATAATAATAATAATATAAGTTTTGTAGGGTTTCAGCCAGCCTGTATTCAGTTTATTGCATATATGAACTGCCTAAAAATCTAATAAAACCAAGATGTTATTTTTATCCAATTTTCTCCCAATTAGGTCATTTTGTCTGTTTCCACCCACCTGCATGTGCTGGAGCAAACCTGGCAGGTCTTAGCCCTGGCATTAAACATGAACAAAATAAAGGTTATGATATTTCTAGGAAGATCCAGGAAACCCCACAGGTTTATGTTAAGCAGAAATAAAATTAATCAACTATAATTATTCAAGCATCCAAATGATTTCTTCAGAAAATGTTCATCAACCAGTAAATGAGCTAAGAGGAAAAAAAAAACGAATTGCATTATAAAATATTTATCGAGAGTCCAATTATATAATTATAAAAGATGCAAAAGAGAGAAATAGACGGTCAGGGGTAGCTCAGTGGTTAAGGCATTGGACTACGGTTCAGAAGGTCCCAGGTTCAAGTCCCACCACCACCAAGTTGTCCCTGTTGGGCCCGTGAGCAAGGCCCTTAACCCCAACTGCTCAGATGTATAATGAGATAAAAATGTAAGTCGCTCTGGATAAGGGCGTCTGCCAAATGCCTAGATGTAAATAATAATACTTATTGCCTATAGCAGTTTAATATTTTGTAGTACTAGAAAGAAAGCAGTCCACACACTGAACTGGTCTGAGCTGTTGTATTTTTCCGCTCACTAACACTATTAGACTTAATCAGAGTCAGCCAAATTATGACACACCAAACACATATAAAACATGCACACA
>QMIH01001023.1:69555-107156 GCA_003987875.1 Clarias batrachus
TATATATAAATGTATATATATATATACTTGGAGCATTAATTATTACATCTATGTGACATGACATCAAGGCAATCAGCCTGTTATATTGGTGAGGCATTATTGAAGACCAGGTTGCTTTGATAGCAGCCTTCAACTCTTTCTTAGACCAGTTAAGATGCTTCTGATGTTGTCTCTGGTTCTGGAGTGGCTTGATACTTGTATGAATGCAACAGTTGTGGCCCATTTCCTGAAGACACCTGTGCATTATCTACTGACTCTCGCCTCACTCTATTTCCTGTGAGTCTCTCTCAAATTCTTCATGATGGTTTGCTTGTACTGAACTATACTAGAATAGAGCGATACATGGTGTTTATACTATACAGTATAAATGATAAAAAATGTATAGATAAATAAAAAAAATAATATATAAAACATTACTTAAACTCGAAATAAAATATTATAACAGTTTTAGATACTGAATCTTTGATTTATAAAGTCCAAATTAAAATATTTCACTTTTAATGACAAGTAATGAGTCTAGCAAACAGTGTGTGAAAAAGTATTTCGTAATTTTTTAGGACGGGGCAAATACTGTACAGTCACACTAAAATGACACACTGGCCCTAGGTGAAAGAATAATTGCCAGTAAAAGCACAAATCTTCAAAAAACATCAATGCTAGTTATCATAGTAAGGTATCAGAACACCCAATACATCACAGCTTGCTGTGTATGGTGCTTAGCAGGCAAAGAGTTTAATGTTGTTGACCTGACCTTTTTAATTTCCTGGCTCTCAATCCAATCAAGCACCCAAAGGATATCTTGTACCCTACTTTGCAACTCACAAACCTAAAGGATACACTGTCAATGTTCTGCTGCCAGACACCACGGCACACGCCAGAGCCGCCGCGGGGAGACCAAAACCCAAGTGGTGTTAATGTTAATGGTTTTAAAATTATGCCTGATTGGTCTAAAGTGTGAATGCCCCTAGGTGCTGTTTGGATGAGGACAACCTGTACGTTACTGGGTTTGGATAATTCTTATCCATGGTATATGCTGGAAGCATTGCTGGCTTCTGTTTATTCAGCATACTGTATGTCTACTTAAACCAYAGTAACATTTATGCTCTGAACTATGCTCTTTATACATAGAACTCTGGACTTGCTG
The DNA here is from genome assembly GCA_003987875.1 of Clarias batrachus. NCBI lineage: Eukaryota > Metazoa > Chordata > Actinopteri > Siluriformes > Clariidae > Clarias > Clarias batrachus. The sequence continues at coordinate 70,700 of QMIH01001023.1, forward strand.
TTCATATTGTAGTCTGGGGYCTTGTTTTAAAGATAAGTGTRAAATGACACTACCAGGATTAATCAGAAACCTCACCTTTATGGGACACCTTAAACCTGTTTCAGTCTCACCTGCGCTTTTCCAAAACTAATGGCCATACATACAGTGTGTGTGTGTGTGTGTGTGTGTGTGTGTGTGTGTGTGTGTGTGTGTGTGTGTGTGAGTGTGTGCGTGTGTATATGTGAATGCTGGAGAGAGAAAGGGAATGCAGAAGATGAACAAAGCTTTATTTTACAACATATTAATCGAATGAGACTAATAAGGAATGAGAGAATGGAAGAAAGAATAACGAAGCAGGCACTATAAACAGACAGGCCACTTCATACAGATGAGCAAGGAAAGGTGAGCTTATCCATCCAAAACAGAGGAAAAAAGAAATCCATCTCTTCTCATCTGAAGATGAATGAAAAAGCATTGAGAGATAAGAGGCTGCAGGTGAAACCTTTCCTTTTCATGTCTGGCCTTTGTTTTTTTTCCCTCCTGTCTTCTTCATTCAGCCTCAGGCAGCCTGGGCCTTGGTGTGGAGTATACTGCCAAACAAGATGGAGAGATCCTGCTCAGCAGAGAAGAGAGAGACAGAGGGAGTKGGCAGTGGAGAAACACGRAGCATGATGATTCCAGAGGGACAGCAAGGGACCTGCAAGGAAAAGACAAGGAATTTGACACAGAATGGAATTTTTAGACATGCTGTATTGCCTGTCCATTGTTCCCATTTGACCTGCTTAGTGCAAAAATATTTCGATTTTTAATGATCTGTGCAAAAAGATCTACTAGCGCACATATGTACCAAGGTGTACTGTATATATATATATACATTCAGAAATAGGTGGTATTTATGGTACATATACATCAGAGTGTTTTCTATTGCTTTCTTGTTATACAGTAGCTGTGGTAGTTTATATTACATTATTTATAGTCAGAATTTGATGAAAATGAGGAAGATATCTGTGAGCAGACAACATCTTACGGCTGACTAACTGCTAAACCGCCAGAAACGTGTTGACAATTTCAGCATGTTCTTTTAGTGAACAGTTCACCAAAAGCAGCTTCCAAACAGCCCCATGAATCACCACGGAGGAAACAGACATGCAACCTGCTAACTGACTCGATCTGTGCAGCATGTCACATAAACCGTGACTGGCATGTGCTTCTGCATGTTAAATAGGTGTTGAAATGGTTTTAGTGTTATTGTGCTAATCTTTGCAATCACTTGGGGGAATCACAACAATATAGCAATTAAGCATTATAAAGCAAGCCACAAATGTGCTTCATGTCACCACTCTTATCCACCAGAATATTGCTAAGCAATGACATAAAGAGACATTTAGTGGGGCAGATGCTCATAGTTATAGTTGCTTTATTTTATATATTTATTTCCAATTAAGGGGCACAAGGGTCAAAAATTTAAAACAACAAAACAACAGCATAACCTGGTTAACAATAGCAACTTAATTGAAGAAAAACGTGACAAACCAGATTGCTAAATTATTAGAGTAACATTTATAAAATTGACACTATTAGAGTTTGGCTAAACTTTAACCATAAAAAAAAACTGTATGTGACATCTTATGTGGCATGTTGCTGACTCTGAGATACAGGGTTATTATGCTTGTGGAGTATTTGTGTATGAAGAGGGCAAATGGGCAGTTGCTCAGACAACTTTAGAAATGCCTTGTGCCATAGTCCATGCTACCAAGACAACCAAGGTTCACACACTTGCTACACAGTCCTGCATCCCTGCATGCCACATTTAACCACAAAGCCCTCTCCACCTTGTGACGTAAATACAAAATTATATTTTCCACAAACATCAGATTTTGTCCTGCTTTATGCAGGCAACAAAAACACAATGTTGGGGCCAAATGTAGATRCGTGTTTGGATAACAGAACCAACTTAGTATTTTTAGCTCTAAACAGAAACTTGGATCTACAGTAAAAGCTCTGGTCTAGATTCAGAAAAAGAAAACTGTTATATTTGACCCATGGCTGGTAGAGGTCCAAAAATATTTTTAATATCAAGTCTAAATGCGACACAGCCCTGGTTCAAGTTACAAGCTCAAATAAATGAAGCTAAATGACTGGTGTCTATGATTTATTAAACAAAATTCTGACCATTTTCACAGTGGTTGTTTTGTAACCCAGTTAAAAAGTAGGGTTCATAATCTGAAATTATGATTTTACTGCAGTATTTAAAAATAAACTGCTTCTGAATCAATGTTCATCACTGTTGTGGTTGTTGAATGGTTGATGTTTGGATTATAAGCCTCACAATCTTGTGAAGATGAATGCTCTTTATCTTCACCTTGACCTGGTCTTATATCAGGTGAAACCATCTGTTGACCTGATCGGTGATGTCTTCATATTTTACCATAGCAAATGCACACATGCACATAACTCAAACTGTGTCAGGTCTGATTCCACATAAAAGGCAATGCAGTACAAACTACTGTAAAAAGTTAACACTGGCCCCCCTCTTCAACCCACAGCATCCACCTCTAAAGCCCCAGTGCCAGCCAATGATGACATTAATCTTTTAATATAAGCTCTTGAAAAAGAAAAAAAAAACTACATATGCATGTATAAATTATGTTGTAGCACTTTACAAGGTTACAAGGTCATTTACTAATATCACTGTGTAAAGAATCAATATCATCCCTGTCACCAACCCTCTGTCAACAGTATTATGAATGAATGTGAGCAAACATGCATTCATTCATGCATTCAGTTACTTATTCACATAATCCTTAATTTTCATTCATCATTTATCAAGTCATTAATGCAATTTCTATATTTATAATGACCACTAATCACACTGTAAAAAATAAAATGTAAATTTTACGGTAAAAAAACGGCAGCTGTGGTTGTCAGAATTTTACCGTAAAAACCACAGCTGCCAGTTTTTTACCGTAAAATGTACGTTTATTTTTTACAGTGCACTTTTAATCACTTTTAGTGAAACACAGTACATGAAAATGTTGAGTCTTCCCAAAACCCAGTGCACTCGCTATTGCACATCCACTGCAGCATCTATTTTAGCTTGTGATATTTTCATAGCTATATATAATTTTCTTAATACAGATAATAATACAGAATACACACTAACATTTTCAGCCAAATGATTAATTTAGTATTTTCTCGTTTAGGTGGCCAAATAATAATAATAATAATAATAATAATAATAATAATAATAATAGTGTTCCTCATATAGTTTAGTAAGGAATGGCTTCTGTTTGGCCAACAAGCATGTCAGGGACCACTGTTAGGAGTGGGATAAACCAAACACTTGCAGGGGTCATAATACTGTAAAGGATCTGAATACTTACATAAATGGGAAATTTCAGTCAGTAAATTTTTTTTAAACACTTCAGGCACCTGTTTTTACTTTGGAATAGTGAAATACTGCATGTAGATTTACAATTTAAGATCAGTGTGACATAAAAACTTAACAAGGCTTGAAAACTTTCTGTTGGCACTTTATACTCTATAAGGGCACCAGAAGTCCAAAAACTATATATTTAACCTGAATAACCTGTATTAGAAGAGGAATTCTCACTAGAGTGAGAGGTCTAATGATTCAGAGGTCTGCTACCCGATGTGTGGTATCCTAGGTAACGAAGACTTTACCTGGTTGTGGATTAGTGAACGATAGGGCTTTGTGACTTTAGGACACACGCACATTGAAAACCACTCACCTCACCAAAACACACAGTGAGCACACAACTGTAAACATTTTATATATATATGTTTATAATCTTTGTGAGGCACAGAGCAACCACATACACACTTACACAGTCTCACATGAAATATGACCAGTTTTGGAAAGAACCTCAAGATATTACTTTTTTTTTTTTTTTTAGATTTGTTGTAAAATTAGTCTTAAGACAGAAGCAGGATGAGAAACCAGAGGGAAGTTGGAACAAGTGATCAATGGCAAATCCAAAAGTGCACTGAAAGCATTTTTAGTTTGAAGTGCTATTCACTTAAAAGATATGCTGTTTTTTTTTTTTTTTTWATTMCYACCMKYTWTAWAMACWSTGCAGTAATGGCATGAGGGATGCTCTGGAAGTCTTATGAATTTAGTTAATGTGATTTACATCCCCTTCATACTGTCTTCACTAGGAGCTGTTTGAAAGCAAGTTTAGAAGTTTAGAAGGAAAAAGAAAGTAAACCAGTAAGCTTGATCTTGCAGGTTGATTAAATTGTAACAGCTACAGCTTGTGAAAAAGCCTCACTTTATATTCGCATATGCCACAATAAGATGCTTGCAGTTTTTTTAAAAAGATTTTTTAGAATGTATTTAGAWTGTCCAGTTCCTGAGGCAAGCTATTACATAAAAGATTTTTAATATACTACAATTTCAAAATGTGGTGAGAACAAAATCAAGCCAGTGAAAGTGTAGTGAGGTTGTGACCACCAGCATTACAAGTGTTAAGCTTAAGTCTGTAGATCTAAAATAAAAGAGAGCTGCTTTGATGTCTGTGCTTGCTCATAGGAGTTAGAAGACACCAAGCTAACAGTTATGAAGGCCAGTGTAAACAARCTTTTTTCTAGCACTTTTGCTTAAGCAGACTATAGAAAAAAAGGATTTATTTGCCATGCTGTTTTTTTTTAAATGTTTGATATATGTTTTTTATTCCTCTTTATATTTTTAAAAGGACCAACATTAAACAACCAAAGTCAGATTATAACTTTAGCACATAATGACAACAAAGGAAGTCTGGCCTATTGGTTTCTTCACTAAAATGAAAAAGACTTTTGAACATGCTTGTTTAAGGAAATGCAGCACTCAACCCAAACCAAGTTAAGCAGACTCTATTAGATCTCACCCGTCCTTGTAATCCTTGTGTGGAGTTTTTTCAGGATCTGTCCCCTAAACTGCATTTGATTCTATGGTCCAGCTCTTACACCTCTTTCTTAATAAATAAAAACGCCTAAAGCTACTTAAGTTAAAAAAAAAAAAAAAAAAAATATATATATATATATATATATAAAAGCAAAATATTACAATGTTGCCAAACAATTGACATGTACTAGTCGTAAATTGTGCCTTATGCTTGATGGAGTAAATGAATTTTATAACTGTTGGAAATAATGGAGTTAATATCCTATGACTACTCCAGCTATTTCTCATCAGAGATCAAGTCTTGCATCAAATAACTTAATAATTTGTACACAATCTAATTGCTCTTCCCCACTGTGGTTGTGTATTCTGACTGGGTGATACAAAAAAGCAGTTGTTCAGGACCATGGAATAAGTACAGATATCAATAGGGAGTTATGCACTCTCAGAACAAACCCTGTTCCATCTAGCACCCTAAAGGATTCTAGGTTTAACAGTCTATATACTGTAGATCTACATAGTTTCACAAATAGAACTTTTTCAGAAAGATAGAACCATGGCCAATGTAATGGTGGTACAGTGACTTTGTGGTTAGTACTGCTGACTCACACCTTCAGGGTTGAGTGTTTGCGTTTTGCCTCTAGAGTGCATGCATGGATGTTCCCCTTGTGGTCTTCCAAAATTGTCCATTGTGTATGATTGGGTTTGTGAGTATTTGTGTGTATTTGTACCCTATGTTCCTAGGATTGGCTTTCTGAAAAAACCCAGAGTTTGTTAGCGAATATACTGAAACATTATTATATTTGTTACAAAGTTCTTGCAAAAATAAAAGGTTTGACTTGGATGGTTCCTTAAATCCATTATTACATTATATATCATTACTTTCATCATCATTCCTCTGCTAAGAGGAATGTTAGCCAAAGAAGCAAGTAAGTTGCGACCGGTAACTCTCAAAATGATGCTACCACCAAACCCTTTTCCCATAAAATTACTAAGCATCCAAGATGTCCTTTTTATTATAAAAAAACAAACAAATGTCTTGCCTTTCTTTCACAAGAGTATCTATGTTTGTTCTGTATTCTGTGGAGCTCTCCAGTTCTTTCAGAATTACACTTAGGCTCCTTAAATTACACTTATCCTCATTAAAAACCATGGCCTAGTTTTTGTACGTTTGTGATATACAATCACAATTTTGTCTGTTTCAGTGGCAACGGGTTATACTAAAATATGGGGGAATACTCAGCTTAGACACTGTTCACTGTACACTTTAATGTGCTAAAACCCATTTCTGATCTTCAGAACTGGTGAGAATTTCAAAAATATAAAAATGGAGTAAGGTGAAAGCTTGTATAAAAGGAGTAGATGAATTGGATGGAATACGGGGAGCCAGGGAACAGAACACTATACACTGCTGAACAGTGTATGCTTTGGATGAGGTAAACCAGKACACAAGATGAAGACAGACATTTTATTATGTTATTATTAATGCGACTATATGCCTAACAGTGGCAGTGTAAACAGTAGCACTCAAAAAGTCTTGAGATGTAGAAAGTGGGCATGAAGAAGGGAAAGATAGAAGAAAAGGAAAATTTTATTACGTGGCCACTTTCTATTGCACCACTATTGCACACTGTTTTGGAATATATCAAGCCCTTTAAACAAGAATAATGGTTRTTAAAAACATACAGAGATTTACACTGAAACAAACATTAGCTTGGTTTTACAATTGAATCATAAAAATGGTCACATCATTTGGTGGAATGAGAGCATGTTCTGGTATTCAAGCTACATTATCATTCCAACCCTTCTAATGTTCTTATTTAATTTGTACTGCATGTTCATGAGAGCTTAATATTCACATTTTATATCTATTATAAAGTTATCTTAATGCTCCACTAATGGACCATTACAGCAGAATTAGTGTACTTTGGTCCTGAAGAGATCTCATACAAACATATGCATAAAACTTCATCATTTTTCATAATTTACACTGACTAGGTTAGTCATAGTAACAGGCAAAAAAAAAACAAAAAAAAAAAACATTTATCACTTCCAATATTAGAATAATCACAGTGGAAAATATAGATCTGTCACATAACTAGATACAAAATGCCACAGATAAAATTTTGCAAGATGAAGATGTGTGTTTGTAACTGATGAAAGAAAGAAAGCCTCAGTCCTAGACATAGTTACAGTTTGTAGATAATTCAGTTTAAAATAAAAATATATTGCTGAATAAACTATTCATATTCTGGTTATTAAACTTCTCTGCTGCTTGCACTGTATGTTTAAAACTGCAGTATTTTTTTTTTAACTTAATACCATTTAGGAAGGGTAATAAACAGCCAAATATCATCATTGTTAGTGGGGGTGTGCTGTTTAACCTATGYCATGTTTCTGAACTTTAACTTTTACTCTGTGATCTCCAGGATCAAATCATCCCCTTCCAGTGAGCTATCAGTTTTGATGTACACCTTGGCCACAGTTCCTGTGAGTGGCGAGTTCACCACAGTCTCCATCTTCATGGCGCTGAGTACACAGAGGGGTTGACCTTTCTCCACCTTCTGACCCTCCTTTACCTTTACCTCCACCACCTTCCCTGGCATAGGAGCTCCGACTTGACCCTTGATGTCCTTCAAAGCCTTTGGATGGAAATGCATCTCCTGAGGATAGTGCACAAGAATGGGAGTACAGTTAGTACCACATCACTTCTGTAGTATATATGAGATTACAGGTAAGATTCTTTTTCCATAAGAGATTAAAGGATAAAAAAAAAAATCTATTTACCAATATGCACAAATGATGCATTATTCTAAGGGCAGTTATTCTAGGGTGGTAAATAAATTTAAACCATCTATATTTGGCAAAACATTTAATGCATATAGTATTTAATAGTTATAGTATATATATATACACTGCCAGCCCACAAAAAAGTGGGGAGTATTCACATTACTCTACTCTTTACCCATATTTCATGATTAAGGTTTTCCTATGGCATTTAACCAATTGGTTCAAAGCACGACATTCACTGCACTACCTAAAACACTTAGCTAGTAAAGTTGAAATTAAATCTTAAATCAATGTTTTTATAAAATGATTGTTCCGCTTGCATTCCTACACACTACAATACAGTAGGTGCCAGTATGCATGTAGTTGGTGTGCAATCCAGTAATAAACTCAAAGAAGAAAAGAACAGCAGAGTTAACCTTCTATTCCTACCCACAGTGTATGAGTGTGTCATGCCTTAATCGTGAGCAATATAGGCAATTCAAAGATTTTCCACGCTTGTGTTATTTATTAACCTTTTGATTGAATTCCTTATCATCAATACTTCTCCTTTGCCTCTCTCCCTGCTGTTGTCACTGGCAGTGTTTTGCTGCAGTTGGGAGTCATACGGCACTTTACTGCAATATTTTTTTTAAACAAAATTAAACAGAAGGATAACACTACAGGACTCAAGAGACACTGTGAGAGCTTTGGGTAGATGAGATATGAAGTACACACACGCGCTACACATGAGGTACACATACTGTATGTGTAAGCTGATGTTCTTCAGTTGGGCTTTCTGAACCTTCTTAAAGAAAAAGCATTATGAGGCATAAATTCTATAAATACATTTACATATTTTATTTTTCGAAGGTTGTACTGTATTTACAATGTTTTAAAGGTCATTTATTCAATTATATCAAAACATAATTTTATCAAATTGAATCTAACTAGTTGTTCCAATAGTTTTGTATATTACATTATACTATGTTATGGTTCCTGATGGGGAGTGTTCACACTACTTTGTTCAAGTGCCCTAGTCCATTGTGCAAGCAGTCTAAAATGCTTGGATGCATATTTACCATCTGATAAACTGACATCTCAGAAAGACACAGCAGCGTCCGTACTTTCTGAGAAGACTTAAAAAGTCCCACCTGTGTTGCAGGATACTAGAGAACTTTTACCGCTGTGCCATTGAGAGCATTGTTATAAACTGCATCTCAGTGTGGTACAGAAATTGCACTGCTTGGGACTGTAAAGCCCTTCAGAGGGTGGTAAGAAAAACGCCCAACGAATCATTGGCACCCAGCTACCCAGCCAGGAAGACATTTACAAGATATGCTGTCTGCAAAGGGCGAGAGGCATTATCAGAGATTCCTCTCAACCCAAATCATAGACTGTTCACTCTGCTACCATCAGGCAGGCGCTACAGATGCACCAGCGCCCGCACCAACAGTCTGAAAAATAGCTTTTTTTCCTGTGGCTGTTACTGCACTGAAAGGCTGATCATGAGCTATTACCTAACACATTACTGCACTGTCACTTTCTGTTTATATTGCACTGCTTCATTTTTTTTACCACTATGCATCATTGCACCATCAATAATTATGCTCATCATTGCACTATTGTATATTCCACTCATAGTTATTCTGTATATACTGTACAAATAAGAACTCACATCTACTGTACATATGTCCAGTGGTGTGAAAAAGTGATTGCCCCCTTACTGATTTTTTATTTTATTGCATGTTTGTCACACCTTAACGTTTCAGATCATCAAACTGATTTAAATATTAGTCCAAGATAACACACGTAACACTTCATAGATTTTTAAAATGAAGGTTTTTATTATTAAGGGAAAACAAAATTCAAGACTACATAGCCCCGTGTGAAAAAGTATTTGCCCCCTAAACCTAATAACTTGTTAGGCCACCGTTAGCAGCAATGAGAGATAACTTGGTGAGTCTGTTATAGCGCTGTGGAGGAATTTTGGCCCACTCATCTTTGCAGAATTTTGTAACTCAGCCACATTGAAGGGTTTTCGAGCCTTTTTAAGGTCATGCCACAGCATTTCAATTGGATTCAGGTCAGGACTTTGTCTAGGCCATTCCAAAGTCTTCATTTAGTTTTTCTTCAGCCATTCGGAAGTGGACTTGTTGGTGTGCTTTAAATTATTGTCCTGCTGCAGAACCCAAGTTCGCTTAAGCTTGAGGTCACAAACAGATGACCGGACATTCTCCTTTAGAATACTTTGGTACACAGCAGAATTTGTGGTTCCATTTATCACAGTGAGTCTTCCAGGTCCTGAAGCAGCTAAACAGCCCCAGACCATCACACTACTACCACCATATTTTACTGCTGGTATGATGTACTTTTTCTGAAATGCGGTATTACTTTCACACCACACATGATGAGACACACACCTACCAAAAAGGTAAACTTTTGTCTCGTCCGTCCACAGTGTATTTTTCCTAAAAGTCTTGGGGATCATCAAGGTTTTTTTCTGGCAAAACTGAGACAAGCCTTTATGTTCTTTTTGCTCAGCAGTGGTTTTTGTCTTGGAACTCTGCCATGCAAACCATTTTTTTCCAGTCTCTTTGTAATGCTGGAGTCATGAACACTCACCTTAACTGAGGCAAGTGAGGCTTGCAGCTCTTTGGATCTTGTTGTTGGGTCTTTTGTGACCTCTTGAATGAGTTGTCGCTGTGCTCTTGGGGTAAAATCTCCTGGGAAGGTTTTCCACTGTTGCATGTTTTTGCCATTTGTAGATAATGGCTCTCACTGTGGTTTGCTGCAGTCCCAAAGCTTTAGTAATGGTTTTATAACATTTTCCAGACTGATAGATTTCATTTTTTTTCTTTATAAGGGGGGGGAGGGGGGGACACTTTTTCACACCACTGTATATCCTGCTACGTTTAGGCATGTAATCTTCCAGACATGCTAATCCACTGCAATGTCTGTACAGTTACTACATTACACTGTATTATACTGTACACAATTATAGACAGAGATGTATATATACAATATATGTTCCACATTTTTATTACCTAATGCACCTTCTGTTTACTATAGCATATTCACTGCATACTAGACATTACTATATCTCTATATATACAGTGCCATAACTCTATTACCAAATGCATCTTCTGTTTGTATGACACCTTGTATTTATTTATTGTAAATAGGCCACGTATGCACTTCTGGTTAGATGCTAACTGCATTTCATTGACTATGTACATGTACTCTTCAAAATGACAATAAAAATCTAATCTAATCTAATCTTACATACTTAAAATAATCTCTGCAGGGTCATGTTGATGTTTTGGTGAAATATATTTGTTGTCTTAAAGTGGAAATGGTATGGTGTATTATAGATTCAAAGCCTAATTTGTTGTCAAAACCAGATTTCTGATTTTTATAAGGAAGCCTTGAACACGTGTGGATTCATGCAATCATCTAATAATTCGGCAGGAGTTCAGTATATAAACTCACAAAGATACAGGCCTGTAGCTTTAGGCCAAGTTCACATCAGCCATCAGAAGAGAGGAAAAATGGGATCTCAGTGACTTTGACTCTGGCATGATTGTTGGTACCAGATGGGCTGGATTGAGTATTTCTGAAATGGCTAATCCACAGGGATTTCCACACACAGCAGTTTAGAGTTTATTCAGAATGGTGCAATAAAGAATAACACATCCAGTGAGCGGCAGTTGTGTGGGCAGAAAGATCCTGTTGATGAGAGGCTAACAAAAAATGGTAGACAGGCTCAAACTGACAGAAAGGCTTCAGTATCTTATATAACCACTCTGTGCAATTGTTGTTAGCAAAGAAGCATCTCAATACAAATAATGCATCAAAAAAGGTGAATAGGCTAGATCAGCAAAAAAGCATGTGGTTTTTTCATTGTCAGTCAAGAAGAGAAAGTTGAGGCTGCAGTGGGCACAGGCAAATCAAAGCCAGACAGTTGTAAGCATGTTCGATAAATCTTGATTTCTGTTGATGTACACAGATAGTAGGATCAGAAATCGACAGTATGAACCCACTGACTGAACAAGCCTTGTGTCAACAGTCCAGGGTGGTGGAGGTGGTTTAATGGTGTGGGTCATGTTTTCTTAGTGCACTTTGGGCCATTTCTTCAAGGTTCCAATTTATGAATGGGTAGTTCCATCATGGCTACTTCCATCACAATAATGCACCATGTCATAAAGTGCATTCATTAACATGACAGTAAGTTTAGTATAATTTCCAATCAATCACCAGACCTAGATCCAGTAGAACAGCTTCAGTGCACCCAAGGAACTTTGTTGTGCACCACAAATGATAATACAGATGTGGTAGAAACATTGTATTATTCTTTTTAAATGCAGACCAATTGCTTTAGAATGCATAAAGTCTCCTGACACCAGATCTCATTTGTAGCATTACAAGTGTTCAGCCCAGGCCTCCAGGGTTGGGAATTGCAGATTTTACACTCTCCACTTAATTTGAAGTCAGGTGTGATGACATAGTAGTTCACATTACTCAAATAAGTCCCTTCCAGGGAGGCACCTAATCTTGTATTTAAGTATTTTATTATGAGACTGAAACTGAAATCATTCACTGTTTACAAGTCTAAAGGGGGAAATTGCTAAACTGACAATCTCTCGTTACCTGATGGCAGCTGTGAAAACATACTGGCACAGTAGTCTATTAATGATGAGGGATACGCAGACACAAGAGATCGTTTACATTAAAGTTGTCAGATTGGCACATAGTTTAGACATGTTGTTGAGTGTCTATGATGTCTTTTTAAAGAGGTCGCATAAGTGGTACTGTTTTTGAAGCATTAAACAATATAGAAAGSACAGATTGGCACTTTATCTTCTCAGTTTTATCAAAGTAATGACCGGTATCTGCTATGTGAGAAATTGAAGGGAAGTGGCATTTTTGACTGTTGCYGTGAAAGCTGCAATGTGAGAACTGGTAATCTGACAAAATGGTTGAAAAAAAAAACAAAAAAACAAACAGAATAAAACAACTTCACACCCGTATATAGAGAGTGAGAAGATGGTGCCAAGCCAGTTGATGATTTGGAAGATGCTTAAAAGATTCAGTCTCTCAGTAATGAGATGCTATTACCAAAAATTGAGCTTCATTATAGTTTTGCTGGTTCTGCAGCCTAAACTAATGCTAATGAGTATATTTGTATCAAAAGCTTATTGTTGAAGAAACTCAAAATTGAGCTTCATTATGGTCATGCTGTTTTTGGAAATCTTTCTTTCTTTCTTTTTTTTTTTTAGGAGAATAAGAATGTATCCTAGGTTCTTTGTTGAAGATTCTCAGATTATTTGGAAAACACGGAATTACCTTCATAGCCACAGTGTCTTTGACGAGGACGGACCGCAGTTGACCATTAAGCTCAAAAAACACCTCCCTCTGTCCAGCTTTGTTCAGGTCGCCCAGAGCCAAGGCTTTGATATGTAACGTCTTTCCTTTTTCCAACTCAACCTGAGTGAGAAACAGAGGAAGAGGAAATGAACAAGTGAAAGGAACACATAAGGTTTTCAACCTGACTGAGAGATGACCTATTTGCACRGAGCTAACTCTGGATTCTGCTAGGCCTTGCGTCACACGCTGTTGCTGTTGGGCAGTGAAATTGGCACAGCTATTTTGGAAGCTGTACACGTCAGTGATTGCTTTATCTAGCCCATGCTGATCTAACATAATCAGTGATGGCTTACATATTAGATAGGTTTTTCTCTAAGGAATGAGGGTAACCAGACTGCCAAAAACAATCTTTAGTCTCTCTGCAAGCAAGTATTATGCAGACTTTCACTGAAGATAATATTATGATTACTATCCAAGGACAAAAAGCAAGTGTAAGCGTATTTGGAAGATTTGAGGATGCTAACATGCTGCTTTATCCTCATTAGAGGAGTTTCTGACATAGGGCAAGCAGATGAGTTGAGTTAAAGTTCACTTGTTTCCCCCTTTCATTTGGATCTTTCTGTGTCTGATTAGCTGTAGAGGTCTGGCCTTTCATCTCCTCTCAGTGTGTAGCACATCACCATGTCCATGTCTATGCCTGGTAGGTTCTGCCCGTCAGGAGGACACAACGTCTTTGTTCTCTGTTAAGGCAACTACTGTGGTGTGGATTAATAAGGATTTAGGTGAGAGAAACATTGGCAAGGTAGCAAAAGCAAATGAAATGTTAAGCAAATGCTATGTCTGGATGAAGCCACACAACTTGTTTGCAGAATATTTGAGGTTAAGGGTATGTTGTTAAAGCTTCATATCTTGACATTCACTTTGCTAATAAAAGTTCATCCTCACCATCATCCACATCCACACAAACATTACACCACTCCAGTTAAACCTACTCTAGCACAAGGACAGGTCAGAGCACTAAAGACCCATTTAGCACTTTTCTGCCATTGACATTGAATATTAAAATAGGATGAAAAAGGGGTCCAGCTTTTCACCAGCAATTCGAAGGTCAAAACTCTTTGCACTATAAAGAGGCTGAACTGGATTTGCCATAGACCTGTCTGCAAAGAAGGCTTGAGAAAAAGAGAATAGAGAACAATAAAGACTTTCTACCCCAGATACAGGCATCATTTGAGCGGCTATAATAATTTATGGCAAACATGCAGAGCCAGACAAGACAAAAAGGTAAAAAGAGACAGTCAGGGCACAAGGAAGAAATAGACAATGAGGGTAGGAGAAGGAGAATGAAAAGAATGGAGGATCATTACCTCAAACTCCTCTGCGATTTTTGGTCCTTCCAAAAACAGGCGTGTGTTGAGACATTCGACAGGCCCAAAATTGGAAGTGAACTCTTTAAACTCTTGAAATACTTTTGGATACATGGCTGCTGACATCACATCTTCTGGCAAGATGTCCTTGCCATGTGCTGCTCGTAGATCGGCCTCCAGTTTTTGGAAGTCCATGGGGGGCAGCGATGCACCCGGACGACCCTCAATCCGGGGAAGCGATTTAAGCACCTGTGACACACATTACATGAAAGTGATTTTGATATGGCGGAAATATTTGTTCCAGGTTTCAGCATTGCACAATTCTTTGAACTCTCATCAGGCCATGACAAGTGGAAATTTGACTGTTTGTATCTTCACAGTGGCAGGTTCAGATTTAAAATACTGACAGTGTAATTATGCTTTCATCTCCTCCATCAGCTCTTGGCATGAGGCATGGTGGAGGAAAAATCCCTTAACTTTAATAATACATAGTACATTATGGTCTTTCTATCTGTTTTATAACTTTTAAACGATTTTGAGACAAATCCATTGGCTCTGTGATGCACATGTATTAAAGCCAAAACTTTCATTTATTAATTATTTAAGACTTATAAATAAAATAACTCAGAACTGAATACAAACTACCAGAATGCAATAATGCACAAGTGTCTTGTCAGGAATATGAGGCAATCTAATGAAAAACTCTCAGATCAATCAAGTACATCATTAACATAAGCCAAGACGATAAGATAAAAAGAGCAGGCAGGGTGGCAGATCAGCAAATTGTTAAGACCATGTAGGATGCCAGTGAGGTGGAGAAGTAATTGATCTTTGTCGAGGAAAGCACTTGTTTTAGCTAATTGAGGCTGGCACAATGACAAGAGTCACATTGACATTCCTTCGTTTTCTTTCCTTTTTTGCAGCATGAAGGTTAAAAGAAATAATAAATCTTGCTTTTAAAAACAGGAAGCAAAAAACATTCTCCAGATCAATGAGTCATGTTAAGCAAAGAAATTTCTAGATATCAAAAGACAGCCATTAAAACAGACTGTGGAATTAATAGGCAGGCAGCTCATTATTCAGGCAAAATGTCTGTGGGTTAAATGGTTCAGCCACATGCCCACCATAACCACCTTTTGATTAATTCACCTGTTGGTCGTTTGTGCACAATAATTACTGCACTTAAAGCATCCCAGTCKGTCTGAATCCGCATCAGGTTTTTCTTCTTCTTCTTCTTTTTTTAGAAGCTGTGGGATACATTTACCCTTCATCGTCATTTGAGCAATGGTTTAAAAGTCTGGGCAAAACAGCAAGCTACCCAACCATCACCCAAAAACACTGCACTTTTTTCAAACTTTAGAAGCGCAAGTTGTTTTTTCTATCGTCTTTGTGGCAATCCTGTAGATGTGTCATTCGTTCAGTTTCTCTCACAAAATCATCTTTCATTTAGAACATAAACCCATTTTTCTAGGGAATGATGGCCACACAGTAGGCAATCAATGGTTATGGGAACCAGTAAGGCTATAATCAATAGAAACATTTTTCCACTATGATGGTGCAGAATTTGTAACCAGGATATCGAACTGAAAGTAGAAGAAGTGCCGCCACTGTGATTTTATTTGCTCAAATTTATAAACATCAGATAAAGCTAGGTAGCAAGATGGAAAGTCTTTTAGTATCCTGTTATTATTAACTCACAGGATATTCAGTTCTATGTGTCTTTGAGAGACAGAGAGAGAGAGAGAGAGAGAGAGATAAGAGAGAGATAGTCACTAATGGACATTATGTTTAGAAGGGAGTGAGAGGTGCAGGCAGTGCCACTTCACCATTCAAACACCTTCTCTGAGCTCTTATTTGAACCAATCCATCTATCAGTATGATGAAAAGACACCCTTTGGAGCCAACCAGGATGTAACAGTTCATGGGCAGTGTCTCAATTGTCTCAAAAATCAGGTCTATAATGTATTTTTGGTGCAGTACAAAAAACCTTGTTAGGTAGATACTGCTAGTTAACAAATCTGGAATTATCCAAAAGTTCAATGTGACTGCTACTTCTGCTACCCCAGGTTGTTTTCATAGACCACACTTGTGCCCCTTTTTTGTACCTGCTTATGCAGGAGATGTTTAAATATACTTTTTAGTGACTTGTATTTATTCCTACTTAAATAAAACACCACCACTAATAACAAAACTGCCTAATTTAATGAAGAATTGTTTCAGGGACTTCGGCCCAATCAATTGGTTTTTGGGCTTTTGCTTTTATTATTACTTAAATGAAACTCTAATTATACATGTAGAACCACCAGTCCTGCATACCAAGCTGATCTTTCTTTTTTACCAATGTTAGTAATAAATATAAGTTGGCAAGAGGACATGACCCATTTCCGACTTAAACATTCAGAGCCAAGAGCTGAGGATGAAACCATTTGAGATATTTTTGTGTCAGGATCATTTTTATTTGTAGTGCCCTGGCAGTAAAGAATGCTTAGTTTGGAATGCTTCCTGGTGTAGGGAGAAAAAAAACGACCTCCTATAGTTTTCTTCTGATACGTAGGACTGAAAACAGTGCACGCTTCCAAGTTCCACCACCTGTTGCGCTACACACATTGTCTGAGGCTCCATCTTACTAACTGTAGAACTTGTTACCTGAGTGGATTAATTAACACACATGGGCAACAGATAATCTTTTCAGAATAAGTATTATGCAAAAATATTGACATCACGAAATTGCTGCACAGTTGTCAAACCTGTAAAAAAAAGAAGTCACATACTGTACATAACAGGTATACAAAATTTAGTTTTAATTCCCTAAATCATTTTTCCTTTTCGTGTTTTTAGAATTACGAGTTATATAAAAAATAGTGTGATGGAATGATTTAACTTCACTGAGATTTTTAATTTTGCATGCATTTGTGTCCTCTAATAAATAAATCCTCAGCCCCTTGTTCTTTCAAACCAACTGCCCTCGATTCACTCCCTAACTCACACAGTGATTAACTATGTCAGTCTGCTGAACAGAATTCCAAATTATGATTAACTGATACTGAACTTCATACAGATCTAACTTGGCAGTATAAACCCTGAGCTTTCTGTTAGTTTATAGTAAAATCGAGATGCAGCATTGCATAACAAATTATGAATTTATTTCAGTCAAATTAAAAGTCAGCCTTTCTGTTATTTGCTCTGGTGTAATTTGTGCATTGACCTTCTGCTGACCTCTATCAGGATTCTAATGAAGTAAAAAGCCTTAATTGCATGTGTGCTTTTTCTTGATTTGTCTCTACATTAGATATTAGGTGACATTAATTATTTAAGGAAACACATTATCATTTAAAACTGTCATGAGAAGGTTCACCATATGAAATACGCCTACCAGAGCTATTATTCAGCCCACAGAGCAAACACTTTAAATTAAATATGTTAAACTGATACATTTCTAGTATTCTAAGTTGCATGAATCCTAATCGGACTGCTGATTTTTACATTAATTTATTTTTGCATTATATTCACTGAATAACTGGCTTCCATTTTCTATGTGATGTTTCTCATTTTAAAACAGATCTATTATAATATCATTTGAAACAAAATATGTTCGTAATGTTTTGCCAAGCAATCCATCTAGCAAGGTTCTTCACTGTAGGCATCTGTTTACGTCCTTCTAGGCTAGAAATTTGTTAGGTGGGTTTGGGTGAAGATAAAATGTAGAGTTTGAGGGAAGATAGTATGTACCAAAAAACAACAACAACAAAAAAATGCAATTGCAATCTGCCACACAGCTGTTTGAGTGCTTTCACATATGAGGACCAAATCCATTTTTTGGCATATGCAGATTGGAATCAGTTTGAAAACAGTTTCGTTCCATGTAGTTTGAATGGTAAAAAACACATTTTTGCAAATCTGATTTGAAGCACATCCAGAGGTGCTTTGAAATCAGATTTAAATTGGATTCCAGAAGATGTGTCTCAGACTGAATGCTCTACTCATTCAAATCAGGTTTTCAAACTGTCCATTATGTCTTTAAAACATATCTGTAACATGGAAGTTTAAGTTCACAAGATTATTATGGCTAAGAAACAAATGGGAACACAATGGAAGAAATGGAGATGAACATATCAGTTATCCTAGCTGCTCTGAAAACATGGTTCATTTAGCTAATCTTTCTAGACCTCCTAAAGACCTCCTAAAGAGCAGCTGACGTTAATGCAGTATGAAAATGGAGATCAATAGTCTTTGGACAGAAGATGAAGTGATAGTCAAGTAGCACTTTGGTGGGATGTGTCATTACAGGCAAACCTAGCAGGAATGCACAGAAGCCGGGCAATATATGTGGAAATATCGCTGTATGGGAGCCACTGGCCACCAATGCAGATGGGTTGACAGCGTGTCAGATTTGGGCTGCCAGTCTGAAAAGAGCCAAATCCAATCTGTGTGTGGACAGTCTGTCCTAAAGATCYGATTGTGTAACAAAGCAGATTTGCCTGAGGCCATAGTCCATTTAATCAAACTTTATTATATTCCTTGATGTGGTTTGTTTGAACAGGTAAGAACAGCAATTGCATTCAGGTGCAGACTAAAACAAAAGACTGTCTGAGTAAATTGCACTCAGTCCAGTTCCAAAGCAAACCTTAATAGGCTTTGATTGCTGTGAATCGACCCTGAATTGACTCAACTGCAGAAAGTGGTTGCGTTTGAGTTTCGAGCAGCAAAGCTGAAAGCTGCTAAACTGATCACAAACTGAGCTGAGAATAGAGCTGCAGAAATRTGATGTGTTCTCTGTAACTTGAACACTCGATACGCTGCACAAAATTTTGTTGTAGTTTCTATTATATGGGTATTTTGTTATTGCTCTCTGTTTAGCATTAATTCCTGTCATGTATTTCTGATCAATTAATAAATATAGAATTAATAGAGTTTTTTACATGCATTTTAAGCCCTGTTCTCTTCTTCATACTGCTCAGATACTGTATCTTGCTTTGTGTGTAAAGAAATGTACCAATTTTTCTCTGAATCTGAATCAGCAAGCAAACAAATTGGTGTGAGGACACTTTTAAACATTGGAACAAACTGCATCTTTAAGGGTGTTGATTTATGCCTTTTGCTTCAACAATATATCAGTATTTGTTGTGTGAAACTAAATACAGCACAGATCTGTGCTAGTCGGCAAGCTGGGAATACTAAAAAATTCCCGAAGGAGGAATTGGAAGAGCAAGGCTCCTCTTTCAAAGCTCACAAATAGCTAAAACAGAGGCAGGGTCTGTAAGAGCACACACTCTGAGCTCAACTCTCCACACATTTACTTCTACTCCTACTGATCCTACTATAATCGAGCTAGCCATTAGCAAATTCAGTTAAGCTAATGCTGTTCAGAAACATACATAAAATACGCCGATTAGTGCATGGTGAGTCTCTCTAAGGACTGCCTTGGAAGGTTTTAGCAGCTTTGTCTCTCAGTAGAGGAATGATACACAAAAGAGTGCTTGCTAATGTTATTAGTCACACAGGATGCAGTTCATAGATGCCGCCCACATTTCCCAGTCACCCCTCGTTAATTTGATGGCTTTTGTGACTATTTGCAAGGAGAGAGTCGTGTGTGTCGGTGTGGGTGCACACAGCGAGAGTGGATGCAGATGAGCAGAAGATGGCAGGTTGGGGTTGAACTGAAGCGAAAACTGCGGTCTTCTCAGAGGTGTTTAATTGGAGTGTTGTTTGGTTCATGAAAGTGACTGATAGAGTGTTTTGGGATACATCGGGCCCGCTTTAGTTTGATTTTCTTAGCTCTCTAAGGATTTAGAAAAGAGGCTCATTGTGACGGCTTACAGCAAGAAATCAAAGTCTTTTATATGCTAGTCGACATAATCCTCTATAATAGACACACACAAAATGAAAAATCCGTTAAGCCTGCATTTCTAAATAGGACGTGCGAAAGAGATTTTAATACTAGAACTGCAAAGATGATGATTATTGAGGATTGATGGATTGATGATGAAAACAATGACACTTGAATAATCAGGGAGTTCATGTTTCTTTCACTCTAACACAGTGTGTTTCTGGAATGCTTATCAGTGCTGCTCTGGTGGCTCACAGCAGGCTGGACCTGTATATCCCACTTAATCTGGATGAGCCGATTCCGAGGGGTAGGACACTCGAGTGCTCAGGCCTCTCAACTGTGATCTCTAGTGCACCACATGGACATTGGTTAGAGCTCTCAACCACACAAACACCCTACTACATATTTGTAAGTGCTTGCACACAAACACAAATATGCATACTGTATACAAACCTGCATAATGCTTTGGGCTAAAGTAATGTGTGTTTGATGCAGTATAATCGAAAGCTGGTCTGTAGTATTAAAAGGGCACTGAAAGCTAGTCTGGTACTGTAGTAAAACGTACATTTCCAAGACATGAGCTGAAATCACTAGTGCAATGCACTATGGTTTATGTCCTATGTGTCAAACACATAGAGCCCAATGAATACTAAAATGCTTTATGTAACCCAGAATAATTTCAAACATAACATTTGGAACTAGGGCATTTGGAATACAATGCTGTCACTGATGTGAAAATATACATTTGTATCCACAGCTTTATTTTGTTACATGTTTGAAAAGCAAATACAAAGGCTCAAAGATGCTTAAAGCTCTGATGCTGATTGGCTGAAGCTTATGGCTAAGACAAGGAATAATGTACCTACTATCTAATTCGATTGGCAAAAATTATTCAATGCTTGGTTATATGTAGGAGAGAATAAGTCTTCTAAATGAATGAGCTTCCCTTTACAAACTCATTATTGCCCTGCAAACCTGACATCAAGTCTAAAAAAAAAAAAAGTATGTGATGCTCTATAAGGATGTACCCAGAGTTACATTCATTTTTACTCAGGATTTTGTATTGATCACAAGAGAGTCAAAACACATCCTAAAGACTTTTAGTCTATGGTCAGTACTCTGTAGTAGTCAGTTCATGTGTGAAAATTATTCCTCATCCTTCCAGTCTTTCACAGGTTGAATCCAGGAATATGGCCATCTCATATCAGACAAGAATAACTTAATTGACTGGATAATCTGGTCCTTCAGAACATTAAGGTGACTTCATTTTATTGTTACAGAACATTACTGTGTCTGAAGCAACCCCAGATCATAACACTGTCTAGAAAGACTTGCACAGTGGGCACTATGCGTGATGGGTACATTGCTTCATGTTTTTCCCTTCTTACCCTGATGCCCTCATTGCTCTGGATTGGGTCAATCTGGACTCATCAGACCACATGACATTTTCCCATTCCTCCAAAGTCCAATCTTTATGCTACATAGTTCTGATTAGACTCACTAACACGTGGTTTGCTTATTATACACAGCTACACAGTTTAGTGTGGAAATGCACTTAGCTTCACAGCTGTGATTTCTACTGTAATTTTCTACTGTAAGGTTCACCAAGCGTTTTAAGTGATTTCCAATCATGGTTGCTCATGATTTTTATCAGTCCACGTTTATTTCTGTGAAATTGATGGTCCAGCACTATCCTTCCAGGTTTTGATAATACATTGGACAATCCTTAACCATTTTAAATCTCCTTTGCTCTTGTCTTTTCTTGATGACCCCTCCRAAACTCCATAACATATTTTTCACAACCACAGGATATGTCTTAATATGGTTGTTTAAAAAATGAGAAGCTACTCACTATGCCAGGTAGGGATAAAAAAAAAAGCCAGCTGAAAAATATTCGTCATTGGAGAAATTATCCAATCAAAGCTCTTGAGTAATTGATTAAATAAATCCAATCAGCTACTAGCAATCACACACACTGGTTGTAAAAAACTAAATGTAAGCTAGAAAAGTAAGCTTGATTAATTCTGTACTGTACATGTTGCATTCATCAGTGATTATTGTATACCATACTGTACTGTTGTATGTATGCAGTGCATACACATGGTAGATGGTGGAATGGTGGATTACAAAGAAACTACATACCAGTCTAATTTATACATCTTGTAGGATTTCATTAGTGCATGAAATTAGACACAGATTTTTTAAAAACACAGGCATCATCACATGATCATTAACTCCATAACATCTTTTACTCTTTTTTTTTTTTTACTATTTACTTTTGTGGAAATTTAAAATGGACTCCATTGGAGCCAAGTGCAGTAAAAAAAAGAGCTGAGTACTTAACCCTTTTGGCAAGGACAGTATTAATGATCCAGAAACAATGGACTTTTGATGCTCCTATTTATGTGCTTATTTTTACACTCACACTCGAATTTCTCTTCTGTCTTTCTATCAATATGCCTTCGYCATGTCCTCTAACTCCACCCTCTTGAAAACTAAACTGCTCACTTGAATGGTGAAAAGGTTTCATTAATCTTTATGTCCCTCTCTTCTCCATCACTCTCTCCCTTTCTCTCTCTCTCTTCATCTCTCTCACAGCAGTATGCTAAATGTGCATGTCAGTCTTTGAAGGCCAATATAGTGTTCCCTGCAGGGCCCTGTATGGAAATTCTGCCTTTGTTGACAAACACCATTTGATCTTTTAGTTTGGGCTCCAGGGTGTTATGTTCCTCGGGGATCAAGTGTGTGTTGTGAAATGGAGATCCAGAGAAATGGGAGGGTTTTAAATCTGACTAGCCCTCTGCTAGAAAAAGCCACGGCATCAATGTGACAGCAAAGCGGTTTAAAAAAAGTCTCCCTCATGACTTGATAACTTAGTTGCTTTGTAGTGTGTATATCCTGGCAGTGTCAGTCGTTTCTCTCCACAAAGATCTGATTAACCAGYACAGCATAGCACTCACCAGGAAAAAGAACAAGCACATCAAATGACAAGTGCGGATGAGAAGGGATTTACAGTACAACACCTTTCTGTCTTTTTTTAAACACTTGTATACACAATCAGGTGCTACTGCAGTCTCAATTACCTAAACTGATACAAGGGTTTGTTTAAAGGATAGAGATGTTGCTTTATTCTCAGATACTGATGATACGTTCTGGAAGTGGAAAATTTTAACTACTCCGGTAAAATTCATTTATTAAATACTAGACATGTGTACTTATATACTGTAGGTGGTCTATAGAGAGCAGTGTAATAATTCTGTTCAACTTCAGACTGCTACATTGTTATTAAATACCAGTAAATTAAAGTTGCTGTTTGTTATGTTTGAGAGAGAAGCCTACTGTATAAAGGTTTTTTTTTAATGTATTTTCTCAAAGTTGGGAATCATTGGTCTTCATGAAGCATTTGAAGACAGTTCAGTGGTACGCTTGAATGTCCCACCTTAAGAACTTAAATTTTGCTAGAAATTTGTACAAGCAAAGGATCTGAGCCCATTGCGTGTACTTATGAGTGTGTGTACACCTGGTTGAGTGTGCATCTGGAAACCATTCAAAACTTSTTTGCAGCAGTGGAAAGACAAGCGAAGCAAGTTTACCTATTTTTTTTTTTTTTGGTGTTTTTTTTCTTCTTTTGCATTTTGTATTGTGTAAAGACAGATCACCATGAATCCCAAGAATGTTATGAAGCATGTCAGCAAGAATAAAAAAGAGCCACTTTCAATTTAGTTTTACAACCAGCYGGTGTCAAGAAGAATCATAAATTAATATTAAGTGAGGTTTAATGTCTATGWATTTCATATTTTACTTCATTCACATGTCTCCCATTGTTTTGATTGTTTTATATGCACAAACATTATTGTTGAAAACTGGTACTATTGGTAATATTTTTGGGTGGTTGGAACAGATTAACTGCATATACATTATTTCCTATGGAAAAATTGTTTTGCAATATAAAATTTCACCTTAAGAACTCACTTCTGGTACAGATTAAATTTGCATGCTGAGGTAGCACTGTAGTTTATTCAAACTAATTTAAAGCTCCAGTACAAATTTCTTTGGTCCAGAATTTCAAAGCCCAGCCTAGTCTATGAACACTCTATGAACCACTGAACTCTTTAAATAATAATAATAATAATAATAATAATAATAATAATAATAATAATAATAATAATAATAATAATAATAAAAGGATATTTTATTTAATAGAAAGCAATAAGTTTGAAATGTTACAAAATTCTGCTTCAGTGCTGTATGTAATTCCATACAATGGAGAGAGTATTGGGTATATATGCTATTTTATGGAAAATACACATTTACTGGAAATCCCTAAGAGTTACTACATACTGTACCTATTTGTCTTATCTTTATTATTCAGTTTGTGTAATCACGGCTATAGGCTGTGTAACAATTACATTTGGAGATTTACTGTACTGTATACTGTACTGATCACTCCTTTAACTAGATAGAAAATAAAGTTATTTTAGTTAAATCCTGTCATATACAGAGCGATTCTTGGACCAGCTTGAAATTGCTGATAGGAGGATTTTTTTTGCACAGCACATACGCCACACTTCACTGGTATACACTAGGAGAAGGCCTGATTAAAATTTTCTTTCTCTCCCTAAGACACAATGCCACTCTAAACACAAAGAGAGGGAAAAACAGACAAGCCCTCAGTCTCCTCTTTAAAAAAAATTAATTAACCGTGTAGCATCTTGACAACAATGCAGTGACAAAATTAAAGCTCAAAATGCTAATTGAGGTTTTTAAACCTTTATGATTGAATAACAGCAGGTGCCTTTTGTCTGTGTGCATTTATAGTCCAGTCAACCTGATGTAACAAGATGCATTGCTTGAGTGCGGGTGTGTTTCATGCATGGATTGAAAATGATAAAAGATAAAAAAACAGATATTGGATTATTTGGGAAACACTGATTCTATTCAGAGATCACTTTTATACAATCCGTTCGGCATTACACATGAGCAAAATTTGTGTATACAGTAATTAAAACAGTTAGGGGTTGATGGCATCCTTGTGAGGTTATAAGCGCGTACCCGTGTGTTGTTGCATGAGTGTGGTCTTTTACCTTTGACCTGAACGGCTCAGGRAAGCCTCCGTGAGGAATGCCAATGTATCCCTGAAGAAACTCCACCACGGACAGAGGGAAGGACAGCTCATCAGCCCGCTCTTCTACCTCTGCCCTGGAGAGCGAGTTTTGAACCATGAACTGTGCTAAGTCTCCCACAATCTTAGATGATGGAGTCACCTGTAGAGACAGAAAGAAAGAAAATAATAAAACTTTGCTTCGTTTGTGTTGTTAATTAAGATTGTTATTTGGTGAAATGGAAAGGTTCCATTGATGATAGACATAATTCCCAGGGGTTATTGAACAAGCAAGATCAAAAATAGAGGAGGAAGGACAAAAGAAATCCGAAGAGTGAAGAAAAGACAGTACAGACCAAAGACATGCAGCAGGTGGGCGTTTGACAAATGGACAAGTGAGAGGTGGTGGAGGGGTGTGGAGGTAGACATGAAGCGTTAAATGTCAAGGTGCCTTTCATTCATGCTAAAGGCTTGTATTTCAGCCACGTGACACATCGTCATGTTGCCTGACAGCTAACTGGCTGGGATGCTGAGATAGGCAAAGAGACCAATATTAGCATCTTTATTAAGGACAATATTTTGACAAGCTTGTGATTGCATCATCCTGTGCCTTCACATGGAGAACAGGAGAAGACACATGATGAGTGTGGGTGCATCCCAAAACTCTAACTGATACTTCCATCCTACATCCCACATCCTGAATTCAGCTTGTGACCTTAGAATTGATTGACTTACAGTACACCATCTGCACATCATTTTACATGATGATCAAGGATAATTTAATCATTTATGTGGTGAGAATTATTATATTATGTTATATTATGTTATGTTACTGTATAAAGTCTTCCTCTTCGAATTCCAATAGATTCTTAGACAGAAAGCAACAAATACAATTGACTAGGCAGTAGGTGAAACAGTCAAAAAGTATATAAAAATATACCTTCAAAAAGAAATGGCCATACTGTATGTAAAGTCAGGTGATGAGCAGAATTTTTCAGCATTTAAGCATACAAATAATGCTTTAATTAAAGTTACATAGTTAATTCATCGAGACAGGCCATCAAGTGAATTCAGGTTAGTTCCTTTAAATTACGCTTCAGTGGGCAAGGATGTCTCATTTGGTAAATGAGTTTATACTTGTTTCCCTAACATGCGTTTCTAACTTGCATCTTGTTTCCCTCAAGAACGGAAAGAAAACATGAAGGTGCAATTAAAACTTCCTTTTTTTGGCCTCACTACTTTGGAAGTTTTGAATGTCACCGAGTTCATGAGGATCGACTTACTATTGACGTATCTATATGGCAGAGCCCATGAAAATTCCCTTTACAGTCAGGACTGTTTCTGACAGTCCTTTCTTTGATTTGTCATATCAGCTGTGTGAGATGTGAGCTGTCATGCCATGATAGACAGATGCAGTTACAGGCYAGTCATACTTTGCTGAAGGTTTCCTCTCACAAAACAYACCAAAATTGTACAGAATACTCAGTCTCAGGAATGAGGCCAAGGTCTTTGGATCAGCAAACCACATAGACTGGAACAGGACAGATTCAGAAACCAGGGTTAAATAACCAGAATAACATACAAGAGTAATTGTTTGGCAAAGGGCTGACAGAAAAAAAAAAAACACAGAATATTAATTTGTCGTTTGAGGAATGAATTGGAAGTCTTCATATACTGTGTGAGCAGAATGGTGTGATGATGTTCAGATGCTGGCAATCAGTTATCAGGAGAACTGGAGCATGTTGGGATGTGTAGGTTTCATGTGTAGTCTAGAGCATTCTCTTGTCCCTTTATTTTAGGAGTCACCACACTGAACCATTTGATCCACAGGATGTGCCAAGGTGGAAGCCTTTCTTATTGCAACCCACCCAATTTCTCCAGGCTTGGGACAAGCAATGAATCTCAGTGACTGGGTATACATTTGAAGAGTTATGGGTCCTTGCTCATCAGTGGCAAGATTTGAACCCCTGGCCATCCAACCAGGAACCTAGAGCCTTAAACATCTGAGCCACCAATGCCCTTTCTGAATTATTCATGACACTAGCTTAATCTTCATGCCCATGCAATTTATATAGACTTTGTTCAATCAGATTTATTTAACCTTTATGTTCTATTGATTAGATGGCATGGATGCACTGCTCATGGGTTCATCTCAGTTATGGGCAGCTTAGACAGAAAATAGTATATCTTAGCACTGTTGCTTAACACTTCCAGGGTTGAAGGATTGAATCACACCTTTGTGTCCAAGGACTATGCATGTTTGGTTGGTTTCCTCTAGGTACTCGGATTGGTCTGATTGGGTGTGTGAGTGTGTGATGGGTTGATATCCCATCCAGGTATGGCCCCTGCCTTGTTCCCTGAGCTTCCTAGAATAGACTCCAGGTGCCCTCTGACCATAAATGAATGAATTAAATGTTCTAAWAGGTTTAAAGATAGTTTAAGGATACTATACTGAAAACTACTTACCCCACACACAAGTCTGGGGAGCAGCATAAGGCTTTATGTTCTAATGAGCTGCTCATTAGAAATTTAGCAGTTTCTGGACAGGTGTGCTTAAAAGTAAACCTATTCTTAGATCGCACATTTCTCCTCCAACTCTTTAATATGCCACTTTGCCTCCGCAACCTTAACTGATCAAACAGATCTGTCTCTGTCATTTTTAACATTGTAAGCTACAGTAGCTGTTCTGTTATCAGCAGAATCAGAAACGCTTTATCCAGCAAATAAACTAGTGCAAATATACGAGGGATTTGCTTAGTTAACAYGGTGACTGACGTCTCCAAATATCTACAGTATTTGTGCACGGAACCAAAGCAAATAATATTATGGTATTCTCGAGTTTCCAGCATTAACACCTGAATTTTTCCGCCTCTAGATTACAAACAGTGAAAGAGTGGGAATATGCAGTGTAATTATTGAGTCACTTCATGCAGAACTGATGAAATTGTGTTAATTTGCTGTTTGATAATCATCCTACTATAGTCATTTGCAGTCTGAGCTTTGGCATGGAGCCAGAATAAAACTGCAAAGCCCTTTGGGATTTCTAGTTCTACCATCAATCCTAGACATGCCTCCTGAGGATGTAATTTAGCTGTAATCGGTTTGAATGGAGTAATGGAGCACCAGGTGCTGCAGAAAAACTGAGGATGCTGAAAACTTGAAATATAAAGCATCCGGTTTAACTAGAGGTTTAAAGCCTGGCTCAAAAATCCATAGTGTCTTAATTGGATAGGGGTTTTGTTAAGTGGCTGAGCTGCATGCTTAAGCCGATGCCAAGCTTCTGTCAGCGCTGGTTACTGAGGCTGTCAGTGGAGGTGTAATAAGATGAGACTGAGACAGGATTAAAACAAGATCAGACATAGAGTGAGACAAAGGGCAGACACACACACACTATTCTACATTCTCTCTCTCTTCATCCCTGAGAGAGTTTACTCCTTCCTGTGGTTCTGTGCTCTGAATCTCCTGCAGGCTGACGGGGTGCATGAGTTTGGCCACTGGCAGGAAAGTGAGAGCTTTGAATTCAAGACGTGTTTGTATGAGCACGGCGCTCTAAGTAAAAGAGAGAGTGTGTGTCCTCAGTGGAGAAGTAGTTTGCGGTCGGGTCCATTCAGGACACACATTGTTCAGGATGCAAAACATTACTCTATTTCATTCTAGCTGTTCTCAGTCAGTGCTACTTTCTACTGGATTTAACTTGTAGATACACTGTTACTGCCGGACACTACAGTATGGATGAACATTAAGAACTTTCTGTGATCCCAAGCCTTGACCAACTTACCATATCACATTCCCACTATGTTGGGAAAAAAAATGGTGTGAACACTTGTGCAACTTGGCTGGAACAAAGTAGAAAGTAGAAACTTGTAAAGATGTAGTATTGTGAAGCTGCCACTCTCCATGTGTTAAAAAAAACACATGCTGAGGACTTTGAAGCAAGTACAATGGCATTAACCAGTGAACAGTGTAAATAAAACCTCTTAGAGATTTYATTGGCATACTACAAGGATGGTATGGATATGAAAGATTGAATAGCACTCTACTGTATCTGAGCCCTCATTGGGATGTCATTTCTTCAGGTTTGTGCTATGACCATGGTAGACCCATGCCCCATTGTAGAATACAGAATTAAGTTCATATTACATTTGTCTGCTGCAGGTTAGAATTTTGTATAAATACCAGGATCCAATTCCTCACACCATCACTTTGTGATAAAAAGCACTGTGCGTGTTACACACCAACCTGACAATGCAGTAAGCACATGATAAGCACCTGATAAGAGCTTGCTGCAATCTGATCCGACATRATATAACTTGCTTCGTCTCATTGGAACAGATAAGCTCATTATTATGTGCGTGATAGGAAATTAGTGACAACATGATAGGTGCATTGCAAACCTGACAGAGACGGGGTAAGAAAGTAGTGTGAACTTGATAAATGCGCATTTTTTATTTTAACCTCATTCCCACTGCATTCTGCGATATTGCAGTTTGACAGGGCCTCATAATTTTTCTACGGTTTAGATTCATAATATAGGACTAGTGTAACTTTTGAACATTTTATTATATCTCTGACATATCCGTGTGTAACATAAGCGACTATAAAGGATAAAGAACATGCTAGAGCAATGTACCAGGATAGCCAAAAAGACTMAAATTGAATACTAATGATTAATGTAAAGCAGTTGTGTGTTACGGCACTGTGAGGTCACTACCCCTAGATAGGGAAACCCTGTTAATCAATCCAACCCTTATTTGTAGGAAGTGGCATTGTTCCAGGTTTTTAACAGAGGTGCTAGAATGATCCTGTAATACTGTACATCCTATATATTTCCTCCTCCTGTAACTGATTATGTTGAAGTGAAACAACTAGTGTGCTACATTAAAATCAAGCTAATTACATCCACATTAAAACTTGCTTAGCTCATAGTTTTATTGAATCAGTATTTACAGGTAATCTATCGCATATAGAAAGAGATTATTAAAGGTCATTGATATATATTTCTCTGCTGGTGTTACCTTAACATCAACCTGCACCTCAAGTAAACCTGAAAGGTTATGCAGTGATGTCTAAAAATCACTTCACTGAACAATGATTCAATCCCTAGTCTGGCAAGGTGCGCATAAAAATGTGACCCCATTCAGTTTACTGTGATTTTTACACATCATGCCTATTTCATTTTAATTTGCATGTGTGAGTAAAGCCTGAACTTCATGGAAATTTATTCAAATCACACATCTTTACCCTATTTTCTCCAAATTTAGTCCCTGTCATTTTACTAGCTGGCTCTCTTCTATCAGGCACCATCTAGCCGAGCAGTGGTGCGTGGCCTGATTTCGAGAGGGATACGGCGGGAGAATCTTGCTGCTGATGAAAAAATATACAAAAGCCACCAGAAAACTGCCCTGTCAATGTGAAAGCTTCACACACATTCAAAATCTATATGTATTAGAGATTTACACAGCATGTTGCTGTTGATGTGATTTCATCATGTCAAACAAATCAAGTGTGTGTATACTGTACTTTCAAAGGCTGCTATCATGTAGGGATGGTAATCATGGTAGAAAATGTGTGCTTTACATCAATGATATAATATACCGTATTGCACGGTGCCATTCCAAAGTTATAACTCAGAGAAAAAAAACATCAAAGCAGACATTGTACAGTAGCTACAACTGATCATTGGACTTTCTGTGAAAATGTAAAAATCATAACCATTATCAAGTCATAACTGTTGGGTCCTTAGGTAAGACCCTTAACCCAACGCCCCATACACCCCAGTCACGGCATGCAGTGCTGGTCTCAAGTCTGATTAGAAAATGARAGGATTGGCACAGAGAGTATCCATCGTAAAACCTGTCCCAGAACTTGTGGAGCAAATGATCCAATGTGGCGCCACTACGACAAAAGGGATGAAATTCCAAGAAAAATAACCAACTAATAAATAATGCTATGTAAAGTATGTGAGGTCACTGTTGCTCAAATAACTGGAGTCACGTCCAGCATGTATTTTTTCTCGCCTCAACTCCTGTGCTACCAGGATAGGCTCCAGGTCCACCACAATTCTCACCGTGATAAAGTGATGGAATTTTGTTCTGCAACATGTGTTCCTTTGCATCACATTTTGCTTTTCAAAAGATCCAAACCAGCCAGAATGTACCATCACAGTATATTGTATTGGTAGATGGTTCAATCTTTAAAGGATCTATAGGTCTACATGCGATTATGTGAAAGATTCTTTATCAGACCATCTTAAGTGGAGTCATAACTGTCAATATAACAGTGAAACAATAAAATTCTGTCTGGCTAACTCCCCCACAATGTGTATTTAAAATGTAAATAATATATGTAAATTTTCATGCTGGAAACTAAACACATGGTAAACTATTAGGAAACAAAGAATGAGTGTTTAGCTAATATCTGACATGCAGCAATTTTTTTTAATGGAATTTTCAGAAATTAAATATAAGCATATGTACTGTATATATATATATATATATAAACAAGAAGCTTTGTAATGCATTTGGGTCATGTTGTTCCCTCCAAGTTGATACAATCTTCTTTATTTAATCTCAAGATTCTAATCAATCTCCTTTATCCCAGAATGAAATATTATATCATGGAGGGAGTGGTTTCTTCCAGGATGATTCTGCCCCCATCTACATGGTACAGGGGCTCACTGAATAAATTGAATTATACAATATAAATCAATTGTTCGGACCTCTACTGTCACCAAATCCCAACCTGAATGAACACCAAGAGCATCTTCTTCTGCAGTAGTATATTACACAGTGTGCTCAACTGCTTTCATAAAAACACGAATGAATATCTTTTGGGACAATGGTTATCATGACTCCAGGGCAGTTTCAGGCATGGGGAGAATCTGCAGCCAAGGCCAATGAAGCTGTTCTAGTGGCTTTATAGCTTGGTTACTTTATACAAAGTTTATTCCTTTAATCTGTCTTCCATCTGTATGTGCTGTGAACCTTTGTTCAAATAATAATCTACAACAATGTTTATGATTCTGTAGCTTGTTGCTGAAGAGCAAAGCAGAGTTCGTACAGTAATGATTCTCATTAGAACAACATAGGCACGCACAATAAATACAAAATAAGCTGTTTGTTTATTGTCTCTGCATGAAGGGAACTGTAATTGCATTCCCTTATATGTTGGGATATTAGTTTTATGGAAAAACCAAAGGTGTAGCACATATGAAACTGCATGTTTTGCATTTGTTTGTGGATGTTGCATCCAGTGTGATATGGTTAACAATTTTCATTTGTTTATGCAGACTTACAATATKTCAATAGGAAGCAGTTGTTGSATTTGTGAAGTGACATACATTTGTGCTATRACACATTCTGGGCTGACTTACATTAAAATGTCATGACATCAAATGTACTTCTCAAAGCACATTATGTCACAGGACAGAGTCACATGATGATTATGATGAAGAAAAAAAACCTAACCATCAAATCATCCTACCAATAATCATTATATTGCTAAAATATACATTTCAACAGGAAGTCAAATGCAATGTGTACAGAGTTCATGGAACCTTTGAAAATGGAAAGATCCCATCAACTTCCACTAAAACCAGGCACTTTAGAGGACTGAAAGAGAGATGCAACGAGACTGAGAAGGAGAGGGCGTGTGATGTGAATAACAATAAGATGCAGATGCATGTAAGAAAGCTCACAAGGAGAGGCTGCGTAAATGATTACATCGAACAGGATGCCATCAGAGGTGGAGCGAAATCTAAGCATATGAAATATGCTTCAGTGGATCAGCCTAAGGGAAGGTGGAGCGCGGCTAGAAAGAACTAAATGCTTCGGGGCTGAGGTTTAAACTGATATGCAGATTAATCCTTCCAACCTCTTTCACACACACACACATGAACACACACACACACATTAGAAGGACTAATCAAGGATCCCAGCTAACCGAAATTAAGCAGATTTATAGTGCAAATGAGAACAAGCAAATTAGCTAAGTAGGATCCCCTGGCTGTGTTTAATGAATGTGTAATTTATAATGAATAGTATTCTTATTTATGTAATAAATGTTCATACAAACAACATAAGAAAAACGCCACTGTGTCTATCATGTKCTTCTTATAYGCTTGAATTTGATTTGAAAGTAAATTACATTTGGTATTTTAGATTTAGGAAACTCCACAGGAAAAGTCGGGCAGCTAAATCAATTTCACGTAATAGAAAATTCCAGCGTTTTCCCCCAAGAGAAAGGTTTTCAACCAAATTACAGAACTGAGACAGTCAATAACAGAGTGCGAGACAGAGTGAGAAAGACACAGAGAGAAAGAGAAGAGCTGATGGACGGGAACTCTTTTACCTTGATAAGGTCGCCCAGCAGTTTGTTGGCCTCAGCATAAGCTTTCTTCACCTCTTTAAACTTGTTACCCAGACCCATGCTATGCGCCTGGAAGTGCAGGTTAGTGTACTGGCCTCCTGGGATCTCATTCTCATAGACATCAGCATTCCCAGACTTCATGGTGGCAGTGCAGTCAAAAGGAGCATACAGACCACGAGTCACCTCCCAGTACTCGCTGTAGTCAAATACATTCTCCAGAGAGATC
Organism: Clarias batrachus; assembly: GCA_003987875.1. Lineage (NCBI taxonomy): Eukaryota > Metazoa > Chordata > Actinopteri > Siluriformes > Clariidae > Clarias > Clarias batrachus. Next base: position 104,600 of record QMIH01001023.1, read on the forward strand.
CCTGAGAGAGCAAAGAGAGAGGAACCGATAGAAATTCAGATATTTATTGCCAGTAAATATACTGAATATATACCTAGCACGCGTATCTTTCTGTGTTGTAAAAATTAATAGGACATGATTATTATTTTATTTCACTTAGCAAAACATAATTAAATAAATAAATAAACATTCATTGTATTGTATTGCAAAGTTAGACAGCATATTCATAATTTCTTTTTCCCTAGCAATGCAATTATTAAATTAAACATATACTCATTGCTGTTGAAGTCTCGTGACTGAAAAAAAAAAAAATCTTTGTAACAATATGAAAATGCTTAAGTAAAAGTAATGATCACCCATTTTCCTAATATTATTTGGTTTTTGTGTTACTAGCTTGATAAAAACATGACCTATAAAGTTCTGGGTTAAAAAATCTGGGTTAAAAATGAATGTGAGTTAGAGGCCGATTATTTTTCAATTTATAACCATATAAAATGAAACAAAAACAGATGCAATTTACAGGTTTAACATATTTAAAAAAACTTTTTTTGGTATTTGATAAAATAAAAGTTTCTGTTTCTTTGAACAGTTTTTCTGCAAAATGAGATAAACTACATTTTGGGCATTTCTCCATACTGTACATATGATTATCYATTTWAAAAAAATGAAAATGACTATATATTATTATTTTAGAAGCTTTGAACTAACACTAACTCTGGTTTTAATTTAGTTCATGAGCACATGTGATAAATCTGTACACAAGAGACATGTAATACATATACATGTTCTATGTACATCAAGCTGTTGCAGCTTTTGCATTCATTGTTGGTTATRTCTGCTACATCCTGTTTTTTTAATCACAATGTCTAACCTCTATAATAACCTTTGGGGAACATGGACGCATTTGCGGCCTGACGATACCTGAACGGAAGTTACATAAAGCCTGTCTGTACTATGATAAGAAGCTGTCATCAATTACAGAAGTGAAGCTGAATCTGATAAAGTAGGAGACTGATGATGCATTGTAAACTGACGTTTCTGTATTGCTTTTAATGTTTACAAAGGTTTTGTGTGCAAGAATTTTTTTTTATTCAATGCTTGAATTTGCTGCCAGTGACTCAGTACACAAACACAGTCAAAGCATTAGCGTGCTATACATTGTTTTAAAAGTAAAATTTAACAAACATTATTGATAATACATCACATGTTTATATGGCCACAAACGTAACTACAGATGAATGTATCCATTCTGACAAAACTGTGGGAGGTAAAGTTATAGCTTTTCATAAAATCGCTTTTCATAAAATCAGATTAATCTCATACAAAAACAATTTTGCTGCAAAATGCTTCCCTTTGTGCTTTTCACACTCTTGACTAAAAAAACATATATATTTACCAGCATGTAATATTTCTTTTTCTTTTTTCTCAAAATGGAGATATTTTATTTTGCTGTAAGTAAACTGTTATTTCATTTATATGTGAAACTTTTTGTAAGATGTCATACCAATAACCATTATGGGAGGAGTTTAATGTGTCGGCACTTKCTATTAATATTCCACTATGGGAAAGTCTTCAGGGCAGAGATCTTTCCACTTTTCAGTAACTTATCTAACTACAGGTTTCTATGGAAACTGTTCATAAAACKTTTTATAAACCAAAATAAAATAACCTAAAAGTTTTCCATAACAATAAATGCAAATACATACAATAAATACATGCTTAAATGAATGAATAAAATTGTAATTGTAGGCGAATTGCTGTGCAGGGAGCTGAATAATGCATTCTAGGCCATGTTGTTTTAGGAAAGTAATAAACGTTGGGGTGGTTATGCCATACTTTCTGACTTCAAGCCCATCTTAACCATTTTGAACATGCTATGGTAATTGGTATGGTGGTCTCTTTTTTGTAATAGACATTGACAGTATGACTAGAATCATCTATATGATATGTATAACTGAATGACTAATAAGAATAGACATTGTATCCATTGGGTACAGAGGGGAAGATAAGGAAGAAACAAAGCAGGATGACCAACCAGTGGCATTTACAAGGGTTGGTTGTGAATATATATATATTTTTTAATAGACAGAAAGCAAAGAAAATAGATGGTGTGTTAATGAAATTACAGGGAATTGAGCACTTAACCAAAGTAAAGACAAACAAAGTGGAAATTTCCATTAACAAAACAGCAAGAGACATGAATGTTTGTTAATGGTTGTGTGACCAACAGTGAACGGCTAATAACCTAAAATTACATAGGATGCATGAATGTAAGAGCCATGTTGTGGCTAATGGGAGCTGATTTTTCTGTTCATCTCTTGAGACATTAGAGCAGGATAGTGATCCACAGACAATTGTGCTCGGAYCTCTCTCCAAACACGCCATCAATCAATAACACACCCACGCTAATGTCAGAGAACAGCAATCAATGCTGATTTAATTAAGCCCCTTGCTAACAGCCCATATAGTTAGAGCCACCTTTCACCTCTCTCTCTCTCTCTCTCTCTCACACACACACACACACACACACACACACACACACACACACACACACACACGCACACATGCACACGCACAC
>QMIH01001023.1:110294-122888 GCA_003987875.1 Clarias batrachus
TCTCTCTCTCTCTCTCTCGCTCTCTTTCTATCCCAAATTTACTCATTCAGAATCGTTTACACATAGGTGGCCAGCTCGTAATCAAATTAATTACCCATCTTCCCATCTTTGCTATTTTTGTATCCTATGCTCTTGCTGTCATTCTTGCTCTCACTCTCACTCAACCAATAGTAATAGGCTATAGATGTTTAAGATATCTCGTATCCCAGAATGCTACGTAGATAAGAAAGCAGGGCTTTGAGTGAAACTAAAGCACCAATGACTCCATCCCACCCCATTATCCCACTGGCACACAGGACAGAGAGAGAGAGAGAGAGAGAGAGAGAGAGAGAGAGAGAGAGAGAGACTCATGCAGGCCTGGCCCAATGCTTTGTTCAAATTGATGTACTGGTGTGAAGGAAGGTCAAAGGGTTGGTGCAATGAAATAGAGAAAGCAGACGAGGGAAGTGAGAGGGATGCAACAAGATGAGTGTATGTGCACACAAGAGTCTATGGAAAGTCTTGTTCATTCCCTTTCTATTGAACATCCTGTCAAATACAAGTACGTTAAGCGTTGCCAGAGATGATGCACTTAAGCGAAATTACAAGCAGAGACATTATGAAGTAGGATAATGCAAAGTGAGATAATGTCACAGAAGTGTTTAAATTAAAGGTATTTTCAAGCCAAGAGATGTGTAGTGTATGTGTGACTACAATGCACAAGAAGTTCTGTATACTTTCTTCTACTGAGAAAAGAACCGATAATCGGTTTTCCTTTAAACACTAACATAGAAGTCTAAGCACATTTACTGCATTATATAACAAATTACACTAATTAGGCTCTAGCTACAAAGGTCTTCGKATTAGACAGTCACAAAAGTAGCTATTTTGCTTTTATCAGGYTGATACTGAGTGCTTACTTTGAGCTACAGATTTCTTTTTCTGATGAAGTTGCTCCATCTTTGAAAGAATGAATTGTACAGATTGAGAAGGCTTCATTCTATGACTGCAACATCCATGACAAATTCTTTTACAAGAATACATTTTGCATAAATGTTTATTCATTGCTTTAACAACTGCTCGTCGRTTTCCATAATAAGTGTGTTTTGAATCAATGGAGATTCTGCTCTTTTCTCAATACAGCGAAACAMATTGAGATTTTTTTTTCCTGTGGTAATTACACAAACTGTACACAGGTTGAAAAATGCCACGAGTGTTATACAATGAACTTGAAACACGATCAATAGTTTGGATTCATTATATTGGTTGAGGTCCTCAGAGTGTGCTGTCTTTTTGTTTACTGTCAGCCTGTAGATATATGTTGCTTTTGATAATAAAGAGGAAAACTGCCTTTTATTTCGACTTGGCATTAGTAGTCTTCTGAGAGGTTCATACATTTCTTGAATACAGTTGCTCTTTGAAGAACCCTTATTCACTGCTAATCTGTATGACCTCCTGATATATAACAGTACAACCGACTGTACGTGAGAGTGAGACAGAGAGAGAAATAAGCAGGCAATGTGATGTTAGTAGTGTCCGTGCTTTCCTAAGAAACACTGTAATGTGACTGTGATTAGAAAGACAGGTTAGTGGCCTCTGAGACTGAACCTGTTACAACTTGAGAAACTGGGGCTATCTCTAGAGATTTCACACAATGTTATTTGTTTCCTATCTTTTATTCATGAAAAAAAAAAACTATTGCCCTTGTACTTCAATTGAAAATGAAAATAAATCTAATACCAATGTAAATCATTACATGGCAGAAAGAAAATAGTTTCAGTTAATAGTTCAAAATGAATATACATTCTGTTTTGTCAGTAGCTGTTATTACACTCTATTAGCGATGATTATACTGTATAGCCCCCAAACTCTCTTTACTGTATGYTAATATGAACGAGGTCAGCTGCTCATCTGAGCATGCACAGAAGTACTGTACGAGTGAGCATGGTCAATTTAATTGCCATTCCTTTCCCCTTGACTGGCAGAGTAAAGTGAACTTTTGGGACTTAAGAAGAACAAGATGTCCAATATCTCTAAAAAGTAATGGCATGGCCTCCTTGGATCTCAATAGCTGAGGGTTAGAATATTGTCTCCGATCAGTGTGTGTGTGTGTGTGTGTGTGTGTGTGTGAAGTTTGCGGGTTTCCTCCAGGTGCGCCAGTTTCCTCCCACAGTCCAGAGACATGCGGTGTAGGTTAACTGCTGTTTACAAATTTCTCATCCTGTATCATTTGGTAAGTGTGTGTTCTGAGTTTCCTGCAATCCTACACTGGATAAGTGATATAGATAATGTACTATATGGATGACGCCCTAAAAAGGTAAATTACAAACATATTGTTTTAATGTTATGCTTTTTATGTTTCTTTTTTAAACATTTCTTTTATTTCTTGTTATAGTTGTTCAATGTGATGTTAAATGTTAAAATTTGTATCCACTTTCTTCCTGTAATTGCCAGTTGCCACTTTTATCACCCCCCCCCCTCCTATGACAGTGAATCCAGAGAAGAGGAATAAAAGCTTATACACATTTTTTTTTTGACATGCATGAAGCCAAAACCATAGCATTTTGTCAAATTACCACCCACATCCCATCCTCATGTTTGGAGAAACAACAAAGCAAGCTTTATACTATGTCTTTTTTAGCATGATAATCTACTCCAGCTCAGTGTTTAAAGTGTTCATAGCTCAGGCCTATTAGCTCTGTGGAGGATGTTTCATGTTCCACTATAAAAAATGAAAGTACTCTATAAAGCTGTATCCTCGAATGCCAAACTACTAAATTATTCTGGTCTGTTTGTTGTGTTCAATGCCTGAGAAGAACCCCTGTCCAGCTGCAAAAATGAAGATAAACTTTGTCACTGGCAGGTAACTTACTGTAGATTGTTATAAAACCATGTGGTTAGTGTTCTTCAAAAAAAAAAAAAAAAAAAAGAGTGTCTTACACAGAATCATTTCACAGACACATTTATAAACTAAAATTTCTAAATTCTTGATCTATGCTGACCGTATAAAAGCTTTGTTACGTCAAACATTTACAGTAGATGATCTGAAGTGAACAGGTCAACTTATGACTGAGAGAATGCGATAATCAAAAAGAGAAAACAGAGGATAAGAGAATGAGTTGTAAGTGGCTTGATCACAAGCTTAAGTCAAAACTCATGACGTATAATAAATAAATAAATAAATAAATAGAAGAATTTAATACACATTCGATTACTTAATATCTAATTTCATAGTACTTAAAACTGTAGGAGGTACGACGCACAAGTCTTAAACTATAGGAAATTTTCACAACATATAATAAATTCTATATTAAAAACCTAATTCATGCATCTATATACACATGAAAAGGTATACTGTTATAGTAAGTGTTGTAGCGTTTCAGCAAGTAAAATGCTGACCRGCTGCTGAACTTCTAACCCCACTGTGCATGGTGAGATGCTAAATCAAAATATAAAAATATAAAGTTTTGGGTGGATGTTACGGTCCTGACTATGTGTGCAGTGGTAGAATTTGGACAGATGGATCCTATTAATAAATTGGTRGGAAATTATGGTAAATAATTGTCAGGTAGCACTGATTATTTTAATAGTCAGTATAAGCTGGTAGCAATGGTATAGTCAGTCATTTATATCATAAGATGGGGATTATGCTAAATAAAATCACTATCATTTGTACAATACAATTCCAATATACTGTTCAAATGTATGTAAATGTATTATAAAATACCATGAGATTTATGTTGGAACACACACACATTTGTTCTTCCAAATTTGGCCTCCCTTCAGCCCAATTACCGCGACAGTTGCTAACCAAGGAAGCTAAAGACTAACACAGCTCTTTCAAGACACATAACCAAATAAGAGAACCAGATTGTAATACAATGCAAGTAAAGTGCTCTCTACCAATGTCCACATACGCAAGCTCAAAGACATCAAGTTGTACCCAGTGTCACTTGGAGAATAAAGATCATTTCATGTCTCAACCAAACAGATACTGACTTGTGCTCTTCTAATTAGTAGGCTAAACATCTACCTGTCTTTCAAGCAATACCTTCCTTTTCTTGTCATGCAGCAGACTGCCAGTACTTCATTGGCTGCCACATTGTGATATGCCTGTGCTCAGTGTGGAGCTAGTTGCTAATGAGCCTGGGTTTCAAATACATTATAATGGTTGATTAATTATGTTTTTCACAATACAGCGTGTTGCTTTATGAATGTTATCAAACAAACTCACGGAATGCTGTCATTTTATGTCTGGGACAAATATATAGAGAAATTATGATAATTTTCATACTGCAACTACTGCACAAAACAATATTATTACACATGCATACTGTATATGAGCTATGCAAACCTTTGTTTGGCAGCCAGTTTTGCTTTTGTCATGAACCCCATCTGCCTCTCCTGTGGGAATTTCATGCATTTTCATTTTATTCTCCTGAGGGAATAAGTCGATTTGAACAGCAATCTTAGTAGAGTTTTTCTGTGGTTTTGTTGAAATGCTGAGCTTTCGAAAGCTTCCATTAACCTATACTGTGGGTTCCCTCTGAGAGCTCTTGAGTCATCTCCTGTTCGACCTCGACTATGTCTCTGCTCAAAACCTGAAACTGGCTGATTGCTTCTCCTGTCCACTCCTCACCCCATCAGCAGCTTTATAGCATAGTTGTTTACTGAAGAGGAGACATTGTTCTGTGGGATGACATGGCTTGGCTTGTGTTCTCTCAGCTCTATAGCAGGGAGAATTTTTTTCTTTTTTTTGTCACAGCTGGAGCTGTGTGAAGAGACTCACACGCAGTGAAAAGTGTGTGTGTGTGTGTGTGTGTGTGTGTGTGTGTGTGTGTGTTGGGACATTCTTCATGCAGTGACAACGTGGTTAGAGAGATCGTCCTCCTTCTACCCTTCTTCTCTGTTGCTCAAAAAACATGTCAGCTTTCATTTCATCCACTTTCAGACAATATTTTATGGAATGAAAAAGCTTTTTAAAGCATTTTAAGTGCAGCTTGAACTCCTGCACAATTCTGATGAATGTTGACCATTAAAATTCCACCCAAGACTTTGGTGTTGCTCTCAAAAATGGCCGTCTGGTGACCCTCACAAATCCTGTTACACAATATCATACACAGTAAAATCGGCAGTGTTAAATAAATGCCCACTGTGTTAAATTTACTCCTGCAGAGTGTATTGATCGCTGTAGTTTTTGCTTTGGTGCTGTGTCTTACAGCACCGTGCTCAGCAGAAAGCGAATGGCAGTGGTGCTTTGACAATTAATCTGACTAGTGATTTTTTTTGCATTTTTTTTTTTATATGTGTCTTTCAGATTTTATCCTTTGGAAACACTTCCTGCTGGTTTTGCAGCAAATCTCTACTGGAAAGACATCTCATAATCAGAGAGGCAATTTAGTAAGACAAGCCACCAGCTGCTTTTATAAGAACTCTTCGCAGTATATATTAAAATAGCGTTTTAAAATCACAAACATTTTTGCTTTTAATCTAATATGAGAGTGAGGAAATATCTGTTGAGATAAAAATGCGTGACTTCCAATAGGTTTGGATGCAGGGTATGTGTTCTCTCTGCTTCTTTATTCATTCCGAAAGGGCTTAAATGTACTCACACTGTCTTCCTGTTTTGTTTTTAAATCGCTATCATGTTCCCACGACATTCTGCTGTAAGATTCCATCTTTCACATATTTTCTTAAATGTATTGCTTTAAAGCAGTCGGTTTCAACCTGCACATTTTTTGTGTGTATTCCCTGCTAACCATAATGGTTCCTTGCTCTACCACACCCAGGTCAATTAAGCAAAGGCTGTTAATTAGTTGATCCATTAAATCAGATGGGCTGGGAGCTGAGAAAGCACTAAAATCTGCAGGGCAGTGGTCTTCCAGGACCGGATCTGAGAACCACCAGAGCATCTGAAATCTATACTACCTGATCAATAGGTTTTAATCATCCCTGATTTTTTTTATTGAATAGAATATGAACTGAGACATCTCTTTCTGGATGTACAGTATACAGTCTGGGAATTGCATCATCATTGCTACAGAGACAGACTAACATGATTTATTTGGGTAAAAAATACTCTAAAACATGACTTGTGTATGACCCCCATACATAAGCTCTTCATGATATCTGCATGATTCTTTGTCATTACATAAACAATAAAAAGCACATGAATTGATAGAAAAAGAAATAGTATTTACAGTAATAAGAACAAGAACACAGACATTCTGCCTTAAATCTTAATGCAACAAACCAGAACAATCTCTGAGCATCTTGAAGTATCGTACTCACCAGTGTCATGTTTGGTGCCTTTGGCACAGGCCACTATAGCACCCATGCTAGGTTGAGATGTCATTCCAGCCATGGAGTCCACTGCCACGTCTACGATATCAGCCCCCGCTTCAGCACATGCCAACATTGCTGCCACACCGGCACCTGCCGTGTCATGAGTGTGTACATGGATGGGAACTTCTGGGAATCTATCTCTCAAAGCTGTGATCAGCAAATGACTCGCCTCAGGTTTTAACAAACCAGCCATGTCCTAGAGAGAGAGAGAGAGAGAATATATTACTACATTGCCTTATTTGTGTCGTAGGTGTTTGTATCCTGTGTATGTGTATTTTTTTTTCACGTGCCCGCACCCTACCTTTATGGCCAATATATGCGTCCCGGCCTTGACTAGCTCCTCCGCTAGCTGCAGGTAATATTCCAGGGAATATTTCTGCCTCATGGGATCAGCAACGTCTCCTGTGTAAGAAATGGCTGCTTCCACCACACCTCCAGCTGAACCAGCAGCCTCCATCCCCATCAGCATGTTAGGAAGGTAGTTTAGAGAGTCAAAAACACGAAAGATGTCCATACCATTCTCCTTTGCCACTTCACAAAACCTAGAAAGAAAGGAGGAGGAAAGACTTTACAAGGAATTCATATTTATATTTCATATTCATATTTAGAAGCTTTAACTGAGATCTTATTTATGAGTTATTACCTCTAAAACAATTCCCAATAATTGTTTGGTGTAAGTTAATAGTTTGTAGGGGTAGATCATGTACACTGAAATAAGGTGCCATCGATGTAACAAGGGGATGTAATGTATTTAATGCAAAAAAAATATATATATTTTTTATCCTTATATAAGTATGTGCTCTAGATTTGATGTTTACCAGTATAGATCTTAACCCGGTTTTGACTATGCACACCTTTAGCCCTCCAAATACATAAGCTTCACTACAATGGCCTTTCACATTTTTATCAAGCTGCAGTGAGAAAAAGCAGTTACAGAACATCTTGTTAACTTGTTGTTGTGTTCTGCAGCAGATGTTTTATTTGTTTTGCAGCATGACAATAAATCACACTGATATTTTCTTCTCTACTATCATTTCCCTCATATCTGCACATCACATTTGAGCTGCAGTAATGTATCCTGTGTATTAATTTAAGTAATTCCGGTTTAAGTTGGTTTTGAAAATCAAATTGCCACACTCCCTGTTGGACCCCCTACACCTTCCTGTCTGGCCTTGTTACATATTGTAGTTACACGGTACCAAAAAAGAAATAAACAAACAAACAAAAAAAAAACAATGAAAAGCCATGCAAAAGCTATACTGATCAGCTATTCATTCAACCAACAGTATTGTGTTGGTTTCCCTTGTGCAACCCGGGAAGCTTTGGCACCTTAGGTCGTGATTCCACAAGACCTCTGAGGAGTGTATCGTGATTTCTGGACTCGGACGTTAGTGGCGGATTTGTTTGTCCGGTGCATTCCATGGATCCTTGATTGAATTAAGCTCGGATTGACAGACTTGACCTGATCGATGTATACTTGGTCTTGATCAAAAGTAATAAGAGGACAAAGTAGCCATGTGGACCCAAGCACGTAACATTGTAATGCTTTAATTGATGATTAAAAAAAATACTGAATATGTAGGGAAACATGGGATTAATGCAACTTCTTTAAAAGCTATTAGAGTGCTTTCCAAAACTTCAGTATGTGGTGCATTTCCCAGGCAGTGTTTATTGTGGCATGTGTTTTTGGTTTGACTTTGGCCCTGTCTGCATTCGTTGAACATTCACAGTATTCAATTATTTCTTGATTGTCTTCACCTATTCTATATTTAGGTCCTGATTGGCCTTTTGATTCCCTGCTGTGTAACTGTCTTGTTGTTAAGTCTCATCAACTTTGCAGTGCATGTTACATTAATGATGATCCTTTCCCTTTTTCTGTGTTTCTTGTTCTTTGGATTATGGATTTGCCCTTTTCATGCTTCCTGCTTGTGATTTGACCTATGATGTGGATGATGAATATGAGTATCGGATTCGCCTGAAGAAAAGAAGCCAGTAAATTTATGCACTTGCACCCTGCTTCTGTATGATTTGGTACATTATACAGATGCTGCTTTTGTGTGTACTTTGAGATGCAAAGTTGAATGCTTGTGTGTGTGTATGTTTGTACTTGAACACGGCGTTGTCAGGGTAGTTGGTGTAACCCACTGCATTAGCTCCCCTCAGCAACATCTGGAAAGGCACATTGGGTATCTGTTTTCTCAGCTGCTGCAGCCTACGCCATGGACACTCTGACAGGAAGCGCATCGCCACATCAAATGTAGCACCTACAGAGAAGCAGGGAGAGGTACAGAGACAGATGCATATGTTAAAATGCTCAATTTAATTGCAGGAACATTCACACACAGACCCTGTTTATCTCTTAAGAGTTCACAAATAACACTCCTCTAAATAACACTGTACAGTTTATTTATTGGGACATTTTACATGCAGTTTTCATGCATATAATACAAGTGTAACAATTCTGTTGGTTCGTGAGTACGACAGAAATATGTTTAGTATTTTCATGATCAACACTTCGCCATTTACATTAGCAAATATTTAAGAGTCTTTGATTGGAGAATTAGTGCAGTGATTAATATGATTCAGCTGGTATAATTTTTTTAACCTTAACTAATGCAGTTAAGGTTCTAGCTTCTAGTTTTTAAAAGACCATGTCAGAATGTATCCTGTAGTCATAGTAAAAGTGTTACTGTTTGTCAGAAAGATCAAATTATTGGCCTGCACCGAGCAAAGAAAACAACTAAGGAAATTGCTGAAATGACTGGATTTGAGTTAATCCTTATCTTTTCTCTTCTAACTTTTCTCTCTCTTTTTTTAGTTTTCTCTTTTTTCTTTTCAATTTTCACTTTTCTTTTCTGTTTACTGTTCAGTTTTATCTTTTCTCTTCACTTATACCAGSGCAACGCGCCATGACCTGGTGCACGACTATTGCTTTGTCTTGGTGACCTGCAGTATATACTGTAGACATGCGTCCAGGTGTTGTGCATTGTCCTTAATTGCTATCATGGAAGCGTTACCTAGTGGCAGCATGACAGGGTGGCCGCGGGTCTGCCTGTGGAGCAGATGACCATGGGTTTGCCTGTCGCAAGACCCGCAATGTTACACAGAGTAGTTGGTAATTAATGAAGGTAAACCTTCATATCCTTTTTGTTATATTTGGCTCACTCTTCTAAATGGATGGAACAAAAGATCAATGGCACAACATACAGATTATAAAAAGCCACTGCATTTGGCTTTGAGGAGGATAAAGGCTTCAGCCTCATTAAACACAGTAACTCAAATCATATAACCACGACAACAGGAAATCATCAGAAGGAAATGCGGAAAAGCAGTACAAACTACTACGAAATTGATTTCTATTTCAATTGTCGATAAATTGAGCATATAAAGGCACAGTCAAAAGCTACTGACAGAAAACAAGAGCAAATAAGAGGCAATATTACACAATCACAGCTTTGTGTCCTCACACAACACAACCAGAAGCATTAAACATTAAACACTATGTTTCTGGCTGCTTGAGCTTATATAAAAGCAAGTTATAGACAATAAAAGTGCCGTAATTCCCTTATAGTAAAACTATAAGCACAAAAATACCTGCAAATGAAATATAACATTCTCTATGTGCCTCACATTTATCTTTTTTTCATTAATGCAGATTTCCATGGTACACAACAAAGATACCAGTAATGGACTGCGCTGTCAGAAGTTGCTGGAAGGCACTGTATTTTAATTCTGATTTATCATGCCGCTGTGAGATATAGCAGTTACGCCTTGTTAACTCGTTGCTTTGTTCTGTATCAGATGACACACTGAGGCTTTTTTTTTTTTTTTACAAAGATAACGCCGATGTTCTCTTATCTTCTCGTAGCTCCTCTCATATCTGTACATGTCATACATGCGCCGTAGCCACAGTCCATGATTAAATGGCATTCTCTTATTTGATGTTGTCATTAACAATTATGTTTTCATGCCTCACTGAACGTTAGAATTCAGACATGTTTGTGGCCGAAGCTGGCTGTGATAAAACAGTAATTATACACTGTATGAGGAGTTGGGGAGAGATCTATATGCACAAATAGAAGAAAATATATCACACTGAAAGCGAAGTGTGCTGAAGTTTCACTGCATCACCTTCACTTAAGAATTTATATATATATGACATTTCATCGTGTTCTCATTGCATCGGTTAACTTGTGATATATGTCGTTCCAGTGAAGCCCACAGCTTCCAAGGATAAATAAATGCCTTTGCTCAACAGCAACTGACAAAACTAAGGCAAAAACATGTTTGAGTAGTGTTTATCGAAATTTGTGTTTTTGTGTTACGAAATATGTCACGGCATGCTATTATTTAAACAATATTACATGAGAAGGAGCGCAGTTGTGCTGAATATCAGCACGGCTGTCATTAGGTTGCAAGGTTGCATGCTGACGTTCAGTACAATATCATGAACATTTCCGCAAACACCATTTATTATCAACAGATTATGATTTGTTTATGTATTTAATCAGCTATTTTATATTTAAAAATATTATTTATCAAAAAATAACCAAACAACATATCTACCAACACATATCCTTCTGCACCTGGCAGATTTAGCATTGCGCTAGTGACAACAGTTTGTAATGGGGCGAAGTAAGTTGACAATTCTTACCAGTACTATGAAGCCAAAAAGCAAAGAGAATAAACCATGGAGGTGTTGGGCAGTTCAGAAAAAGGTTCTCTTTATGTCATTACTTATTCTGCTTAAGAATAGTCGCGGCTAACTGTTTAAGTGTTGAATCCCGCAGATGGAAATATACTGTGCTATGTAAGGTGTAGAATTTCTTGTTCCATACAACAAATAGTGCGCATGTTCAGGGTTCAATGATCATTAGAGTGATACGTTTTGTTAAATGTCCTGGTCAAATCCAACAGTTGTAAAAAAAATAAAATAATAAAAATTAGTAACCAGGACATGTGTTGTGTTTTGTCCTTCTTACACCACAGCTTTTTCACCGACAGGGATTTCTTATTCATGCATCCTACTTTTTATTCATTTGTAGTACTGTTTGTGGACCATCTGTAAAATCTCATCTCTTTTCTCTCTCTTTTTAAAATGAATAAGATAAAGAATATCACACAGCTCATCCCACTCCTTACTACTGAAGTCTTCTGACTGTTATAATACACTGATCATAGAGATTGCATGAAAAAATGCAACATAAATGCAGAAACTCTGAAAATGCAGAAAATGCATAGGCATTATTCATTATACAGCTGTTGCTATAGAAACAATACAATAAAACAAGCTGATTAAAATAAACCCTGAGGCTGCGTTATAGAAAATGAATCAATATCTTCTGATCATTAGGCCCTCAACTACACCATAGTACTGAATATAATGCAGACTGTAGATACAGTACATAAGACATACGTGACAGGTTACTAATCATGTGAGATGTGTATAGAGGGTTGGTTTAAAGCACAATAAATGTATAGGTTAAAAGGTAAACAGATCAATACTCAGAAGCCTAGGGATGAAGCGATATGATCATTTCATGTATGTGATTGAACAGGTCAGTAGATTTTATTACAGACTCAGTGAATAAAAGGCATGGTTCTCACCTCCCCAGTTCTCCATACTGAAGAGATTGTTGAAGTTGTGTGCGACGTACGGTGCGATCTTTTTCAGATCGTGCGTCCTGACACGAGTGGCTAGGAGAGACTGATGGGCGTCTCTGAAAGTGGTGTCCATCAGGAGCAAACCCTGATGTTGTCTCACTGCACGGGCAAAACCCTCAGGACCTTCTTTCAACAGAACATCACGGAAGCCTGCAGGAGGCTCTCCTACACACGCACACACACACGCACGCACACGCATACACAGATTGTTGATACAGTTAATATCATCCAGTTAATATCATCCATAATTTATATAGGATTCTATTACATGAATCATTTCTCGAAGGTACTGACACACACACATACAGGACACACACACATAATACATTTTTACTGAAGAATAAGTAACACTGATGGGATTTCCAGTTTTGCATAGGTTGCACAGAAGAAAGCACACTTTAATAAAGCACTCAAACTCTGTTTAACATAGACTGTGACATCTCTCTCACATACACACACACAGTCTAAGTGGGACTCGGGAGTGTCCCAGAAGCATTGGGTGATCCCTAATACAGATGTGACCCACTTAAACACATTCTCTCACACATACACACACACACACACACACACACACACACACACACACACACACACACACACACACAC